>JAQZBX010082865.1:0-13465 GCA_029593785.1 Cabassous unicinctus
TACTCTCCAGTTCATCGGACTCACCCAGGACAACTAACAAAAGGATGAGGATGGACAACACCCATCCCAAAAAACAGAGAGTATCTACAACTGCAGCAAGACAGTTCCATCCATCTGTTCCATGGGATCTAAGCCCTCTCTTAATCGGAAGCAGAGTGGGCATCACCATCCCCAAATCCTCAGGATTGAGGAATGAACAAACATAAGGGGGAATGCAACTATGGACCAAAGTAGACATTATTATTCTAGTAATGGAAGAACTCGTAACATTGATATAAAGACAGTGGTCATCAGAGGTTCTGAGGGGAAGGAGAAGGAAGAACAGGTATAACATGGGGCATTTTTGGGACATTGGAATTGTTCTGCATGATATTGCAATGATGGATACAGGCCCTTATACATTTTGTCAAAACCTATAAAATTGTGTGGTGCAAAGTGTAAAGTATAATGTAAGCCATAGACAATGGTTAGTAGCAATGCTTCAATATGTGTTCAACTGTAACAAATTTAACACATTAATGAAAGATGTTGTTAATGAGCAGAAGTGTGGAGGGGGAGGGGGTAGGGTATGTGGGAAACTGCTATATTTTTGATATAACATTTATGTAATCTAAAACTTCTTTAAAAATAAAGAAAAAGAGAGAGAGAAAACAATTGCCAACCAAGAATTTTATATCTGGTAAAACTTTCTTTCAAAAATGACGGAGGGGGTGGATGTGGCTCAAATGGTTGGGCGTCCCTCTCCCATATGGAGGGACCTAGGTTCGATCCCCAGGAACTCCCAGTAAAATAAAGTAAAATGTAGAAGGCACGTGGGCTGCCAGACCCCGCGGGCGGGTGAACCCCCAGGCCCTGTGCGCGGGCAAGCCAGGCTCCGCTGAGCCACGCAGCATGATGATGTAACAGAGAATGACATAAGGGAGAGCCAAGATGAGACTTGCCGAAAAACCAGGAACTGATGTGGTGCAGGTGGCAGAATGCCTCTCTCCCACATCGGAGGTTTCCAGGATCGAATCCCGGTGAAGACAGGAGGAGAAAGATGAGAAGAGAGGGCAGGAAACAGACACAGAGAATTGCCCAGCGAATGGACACAAAAGAGCAAAACCAGGGGTGGGCTGGGGTGGTGGTTAAAATGGATAAAAAAAAAAATTATTCTTTAAAAAAAAATGAGGGATTAAGACATTCCCAAATAAACAAAAACGGAGGGAGTTCATTACCACTAGACCTGCCCTCTAAGCAATGCTAAAGGTCTTCAGACTGAAAGGAAAAGGACACTAAACAGTGGATCAAAGTGGCATAAAGAAATAAAGAACTCTGATAAAGGTAACCATATGGGTAACCATAAATGTCAGGACTATTGTATTTTGTTTTTTGTTGTGTAACTCCACTTCTTACTTTTAACACAGATTCCTTCAGATTGTCAGGGTCACAGAGGATGGTGAACATGTGCCCTCAAGTCATGATTTATTACTAATACGTAAAATCATTTGGGTGGGTGAGGGAAAAAAAGTAATTTCCACCCAGAAAGGAGGCTAAGAAGTCGCAGGTAGGAAAGATAGCTGATTGCCCATCCAACATCCATCCATCTTTTTTCCTTATAAACAGAATCCAATTTTGATGCCTAGCTTAAAAAAAAACTTCCCATCTTCTCTGGCAACTTGGGATGGTCATGTGAAGCCTGCTGGTAAGTTCTGGGGTTTTGCTTTCAGAAAAGCTTTGCTTTGCTGATACATACATTACTTCTACCTCCTGCATCCTGCCCCTGCCTAGACAGTGACTAGGGCTGGCACTGAAGTAGCCACCTTGCTGTCATGAGGGAAAGGCCAGGAGAATCATAGAGATTCTCACCTTGAGCGATCAGAAGACCAGTCACTGGTTAGCTCTGTACTAGTGTATTAGTCAGCCAAATACACTAGTATCAGGGATGCTGATGCAAAATACCAGAAATCTGCTGGCTTTTATAAAGGGTATTTATTTGGGGTAGAAACTAACAGTTATCAGTCCTTAAAATGTAAGTTATTTCCCTCACCAAAGTCTACTTCCATGAGTTGGAGCAAGACGGCTGCCGATGTCTATAAGGGTACAGGTTTCCTGGGTTCCTCTCTTCCCGGGACTTGTTTCTCTCTGGGCTCAGCTGCCCTGCTCTCTCTACAAGGCCAGCTGTAGACTATTAGGTGACCAGCTCTGTCTCTCTCCCCAGGGCTCGATTCTCTCCGGGCTCAGCTGCTCGGCTCCTCTGTGTGCTTACTTCCCGGGCTCCAGCTCAAAACTCCCAACTCTCTTCTCTGCCGTGTAGTTTTCTCTGTGAGTAAACTCACAAGGGGGTGGAGACTCAATTTCCTACTGATGTGGCCCAATCAAAGCCCTAATCATAATTTAATCATGCCCAGGTACAGACCAGTTTACAAACATAATCCAATATCTATTTTTGGAATTCATAAACAATGCCAAACTGCTACAACTAGTATGAGAAAAAGAAACCCCTTTATGACTGTAGCTTCTTTGTTGGGTTTTCTGTTATGTGCAGTTGAACTCAATCTGTAAGGGAGACAGCTCACACAAATCTTTTTACATCATTCCTAACCAAGGGATGATTTTGTTGGGTTGATTGCTAGATTTTTAAAATTTTCATTATCTTTAAAGAAGAGGTTTCAAAGTTATGTTTGTAAAGCCATCATTGCTGATTTTCTTCTGTAAAAATATTCACCCCATGACGATTCCAACACTTCTGCATATCAGCATTTTTTTTCAGTTCCCTTCAGCTGACCAAGCTGTCACAAACCTTTGGATCTTCATATATGAAGATTCCTCTGTCTGGATGCATCCCCGCATCTCCTTCTCCCTACCTCAACCCCAATTTACCCAACAATTCTTTGCAGAGGTCTTTCCTGACTCCTCCAATCTAAATCAAGTCTCTCAGTTACATTCCCATGCAAACTGAACTTGTTCTTTCTAGAATTTACCAAATTTATAATTATGTATTTATTTTTGAGATTATATGTATCTCTCTTCCTCCCTGAACAGTAAGCTCCCTGAAGCCAGGGGCTGCGTTAATTGTGCTCACAACATAGTGTTTGGTGGAATGTTATGTCCACACTGTTTTTCAAGGAACCCTGGAAAGTCCAAGTGGAATGTTCTTTTTCCAAAGATTTACAGAATTTAGGGCCTATCAGAAATGACTCCTGTACTGGATTCTGCTAAGTGAAACGTTTTAGCGTTTCTACTAGTTTCTCACTTGGTTATTTCTGATTGAAAGCCTCCATGGAGCAGGAATCTGTCCAGGGATGGCGACCTCCACAAAGCTGTCTGGGCAAACTTCCAAGCTGTCAAGCCAATCGATACAGTTCCCAGGAGTGCCAGGCAGTTTCTAATCCCTCTTAGTTGCCCTAAACAGGGGGAAAATACTGACAATGTCCACAGTTAGAGGTGGCGAGAATCTCTTAATGCTTTCTTGTGTTTTTTAAGGCCTTAATTTCGAAGAGGTAAATACAGACTGGAAAATATCTGTTTACACTCTGGTGGCAAAGCAGGCATCTGGAGAGCATTTAACTGTGGTGATACTTTGCTCACAAGTAAAGATTCTGTTTGTTACTATGTAACACAAAGCTATTTGGCTTTTCAGAAAGGCGCCATTCCCCTTCTGGGTTCTATACAAAACTGAAGGCAAGGTTTCAAGATAAGCTATTTTGAGACTATTAAAACGTGCAAGTCAAAATAAAAAGACCAGAAAAAATTGGAAAGAAACCGAAGTCATAAGAAAAGATGAAAATATAATGCCAGCTAGAAAACATATTACCATTTGCTGCTTATTTTACTTCTATCCTTTAAGCACCTACCATGATGGAAAAGCCCGGTAAGTGACTCCTGCCTGTCTGGAAGTCTATTTGCTTCAGGCTGTTTGGGCCTGAATGATCTGGAGGCAGGAAGTGGAATCAGAGGTGTGGGGAGGGAGAGGTTGGATGGCATAGACTTTGGTGTGGGGCAGAATGGTCCTAGTAATAGTAGGTCAGCTAGAGACAAAGGTTCTGAAATATTTGGATGCTTATATATCATGCAGGTCCCAAAGGAGCCAAGTAGATGGATTTTTATTGAATAAATAAATCTCTGACTCAGCAGTGATTTAATTCAAGATAGTTATATTATAAGCTGCTTCATTTTCTCCTGGAATTCGTTAGGATGTGAATCCTAAGTAAATTAGCATTTTATTTATTTATTTATTTATTTTTTATTGGGAGGTCCCGGGAATCGAACCCAGGTCCCTCCATATGGGAGGTGGACGCCCAACCATTTTAGCCACATCCATCCCCTAGTATTTTAACTTATTAAATAAAATCAGCTTGAAACTAGACTATATGGGGCAGTAGTCAAGCAACTTACCAATCCTTTAGTCACTGTTTGAGAGATACCTGCTTGAGTTTGTACTGAATACTAAGAGAAAATATTTTAAAATGAATAATCCTTTCAGGGCCTTTTAGACAAGAGTTTTTGAAAAGTTACTGATAAGTTATCACAGAGGTAACCTACTATAAAGCACTGACCAGAAAGTATCAGCGACAGAGAATTAACAAACCTAAGGTAGAGACTTGTATACTTCTGTAATTTCTGTGTCCCTAAAAGAATGGTTAAAAAAAAAAAAGGTTTAGATCCAGAGAGGAGGTGCTGCTTTGCCAGAGACAGAAGAAACATTATCTTTGAATTCTATTCCACAGATGGGGCCAGAATACACACCAGGAAGTTCTAATCTTATAGTCAAAGTCACTGTCAAGTCCACAGAGAGAAGGTGTGCTGTGGCCCTCTGTTATGTACTCCCTGGGGAATGAGCTTGCAAAGCTGAACTTGAGATCAGAAAAATGAGTAGCTTCTAGCATAAAGCTTATATTAGTGTCAATAAAGTGTAAGTAGTTGTTTTAAAATGTTTTTTACTGCTGTTTTATGTTAATTACAACCTGTAATGGACACAGCAAAGAGCCTCTCTACTTATGTTTTCTGAAGTCCTTATAGGTAAATAAATGAATCCCTAGAACTTGCCCATGAAAGCATATTTATGAAGGCTGCAGTGTTACAAGTTTGAGTCTAACTGGGCTTCTTTAATAGCTTGCGTTGCTTGTTTCATCTTTAGGGAAATAGTAGAAATATTTCACCTGTTAATGTCAGTTTAATCTGTAGACCTTGGGATAGAAGAAACACAGATGGAAATGATAAATGTTTTACTGTGTGGACAATGGGATCTTTCATTCTTTTTGAGTGACATTGTTTTGTGTATACACAGAAAAGTTGAACAAGCCATCATTTACCATGACAATGGGGGCATAGGAGTGGTTCTCAAAATAAAGAGCAGAGATTATCTCTTTGTGAAGACAAATTTGTTTAAGAGGCACCTCTTGTCCACTTTTTGTGGTCTTAAACAGGGAGCCAAATGCTTAACTTCAATGCAACCATCTTTCCAGCATCCTTGAGGAAAAAGCTGCCAGTCAACACTTTGGTAAACAATATCTATAAGCGATGGAAGGAGAAGGACTCAGAGGCAGGAAAGCAGTGAGCATTCAAAGTCTGTAAGCCCTGAATGCAATTTCATGAAAGAACCAGACTGCTCAAAAAGAGAACGGAATTCTGAGCCCTCCCTTTTTCAGTTTCTTCAAACTTCCCACAACCTTTATACCAAGCAATTCTTCCCTGGTTGCAATGAATACAGCAAACTAGTGTTTGTGCCAACAGAGAATTAAAAGAACACTATTAATATAAAATAATGAGGCATCCTTTAATTTTACACAGTCACCTCCTCAGTCCCTGCAAAATGCTGAACATAGTGACACATGCCGAGAAACCTGTTTTGTTAGAAAATTACCAGGGCATATGAACCAAGCTCAGATGAATACTCAAAGTCTGGATACATGAAATCTGTAGCACAATTTAAAATTTCTGTCCGAAGCCTCTAAAACTAAGTGCATGGAAACATCAGAAAGCATGGAGTGGTGGTGGAGGTGCGGAGTTAGGGTGGAAGGGATTGTGGAAGGAAATAGGAGCTAAATGGAAGGCAATCCAGGAGATTATTTGTACCAATTTCATATTTAAAAATGTCTGCTTCAGACCTTGGGGATCAGAGTTTGCAGAACATCTAATATTTCTCTGTTGATGGAGAATCTTGTAGAATAATGGCCACTGAATCAATTACATTACATTCATCAAATATCTATCACTATTTTTCATGTCTATGATAGTTGCTAGGCAAAGCAGAAGATTAAAAAAAAAAACGAGTAAAATCTAAGCCCTATCTTGGAGACATCAATTTATTAAGAAAGTATACATCAACTCCCAAGAGATGGATCTACAAAGTACTAAATGGCTTCAGAGGAGAAGTAATTAATAAACTCAGGCCTTCATCCATCCATTTTTTAATCTAGACACTTAAAGCCTAAGAAATTGTAAGAGGAACTGTTTTGGGGACAGGAGACTGCATAATATATTTTGGAGTTTTATAGGTAAGATTTGGTTGTGTAGATATATTAATATATATATCTATAGATAGATTTTATTACTCAGGATATGATTAGTCAAGAGTTTACAATATATTCCTTTATTGTTTTTAGTTTTCTTTTATTTTTTAGTTTTTTAAATTATTTTTTAAATTCAATTTTTTATTTTATATTATTCTTTTTCTGTCCAATATATTCTTTCTTTCTTTCTTTCTCTCTCTCTATCCCCCTCCTCCTCCCCCTCCCCCTCCCCACCCTTTCTTTGGAGGTACCCAGGCTGGGGATTGAACCTGGGACCTAGTATGTGGGAAGCTGGTGCTCAACCACTGAGGTACACCAGCTCCCCTGTCAAATGTTGTCTTTTTTTTTTTCTTTTTATAAAAAATCAATTTTATTGATACATATTAATAAAGCATACAATTCATCCAAAGTGTACAAACAATGGTATTTGGGATAATCACATAGCTGTGCATTCATCATTCCAATCATTATTAGAGCATTTTCATTATTTCAGTAACAATAATAATAAAAATAATAAACAAAAAACAGACAAACAAGAAAATTATTCACCTTTCTATTTATGTTTCCCCTGCTGTACATAGCTGCTATTTCTGGCTACTCTTGCACAATTATTTATTTATTTATTACACAGTTTTATTGAGATATATTCACATACCATATGATCTACATAAAGTGTATAATCAATGGCTTTTAGTATAATCATAATGTTGTGTATTTATCATGACAAAAAATTTTAGAATTATTTCATTACTCCAAAAAGAAAAACTCCACATCCTTAGCATGCCTTCCCTAGCCATACATAACCACAAATCAAATTTCTACTTTAAAAGTAGATTTATATTTACATTTTATATAAATGGAACCATACAATATGTTACACAATATATTTAGTTCATAGTAATGAAATCATACAGTATTTGTCCTTTTGTTTTTGGCTTGCTTCACTCAACATAATGTCTTCCAGCTTCATTCATGTTGTCATATGCTTTACGACTTCATTTCTTCTTACAGCTGCATAATATTCCGTGTATCTACACCCACAACTTGTTTATCCATTCATCGGTTGATGAACACCTGACTTGTTTCCAACTTTTTGCAATCGTGAATAACGCCGCTATGAACATCAGTGTGCAAATAGTTGTCACTGCTCTCAGTTCTTCTGGGTATATACCCAAGTAGTGTTATTACAGGGTCACGTTGGCAAATCTATATTCAGCTTCTTTAGGAACTGCCAAACAGTCCTCCACAGTGGCTGTACCATTCTGCATTCCCACCAACAATGAATAACTGTTCCTATCTCTCCACATCCTCTCCAACACTTGTGGTTCTCTTTTCAATAGTGGCCATTCTGATAGGTGTGAAATGATAACTCATTATAGTTTTGATTTGCATTTCCCTAATCATTAGTGATGTTGAGCATTTCTTTTTTTTTTTTTTTTTGTCATTTGTATTTCTTCTTTGCACAAATGTCTATTCAATTCTTTTGACCATTTTTTAATCAGGTTGTTTGTCTTTTATTGTGGAATTGTAACATCTCTTTATATATCCTGGATATTAACCCCTTATCCGACATTCTCCCACTGAGTTGGCTGCCTTTTCACCCTTTGGACAAAGTCCTATGAGGTGCAAAAGTGGTTAATTTTTAGGAGGTCCCATTTATCTATTTTTTCTTTTGTTGCACGTACTTTGGGTGTAAGATCCAAGAAATTACCACAAACCACAAGGTTTTTAAGATGTTTCCCTACATTTTCTTCTAGCAGTTTTATGGTCCTGGCTTTTATATTTAGGTCTTTGATCCATTTTGAGTTGATTCTTGTATAAGGAGTGAGATAGGGGTCCTCTTTCATTCTTTTGGTTATAGATATCCAGTTCTCCCAGCACCATTTGTTGAAGAGACTCTTTAGTCCCTTTAACATAGACTTGGTAGGTTTGTCAAAAACCTGTTGACTGTAGAGGTAAGGGTTTATTTCTGGACTCTCAATTCTATTCTACTGAGCTATGTGTCTATCTTTATGCCAGTGGCATGCTGTTTTGACCACTGTAGCTTTGTAATATATTTCAAGGTCAGGAAGTGAAATTCCTCCTATGTCATTATTCTTTTTTAGAATGCTTTTGGCAACTTGGGTGCACTTTCCCTTCCAAATGAATTTGGTAATTGCCTTTTCTACTTCAGTAAGGCAGACTGTTGGAATTTTGATTGGTATTGCATTGAATCTATAAATCACTTTGGGAAGGATTGACATCTTCATGATATTTAGTCTTCCAATCCATGAACATGGAATTTCTTTCCATTTGTTTAGGTCTTCATCGATTTCTTTTAGCATTGTTTTGTAGTTTTCTACCTATAGGTCCTGTACTTCTTTGTTTAAATTGATTCCTAGATATTTGAGTAATTTTGTTGCTATTGTAAATGGAATTTCCCTGATTTCCTCCTCAGGTTGTTCAATACTAGTGTACTAAAAAATTATTGTTTTTTTGTGTTGATGTTGTATCCTGCCACTTTGCTGAACTTATTAATCAGCTCAAGTAGCTTTGTTGTAGACATTTAAGAATTTTCTAAATATAGGATCATGTCATCTGCAAATAATGAAAGTTTTACATTCTCTTTTCTTATTGGGATGCCTTTATTTTTTTCTTGTCTAATTGCTCTAGCTAGAATTTCTAGTACAATGTTGAATAACAATGGGGACAGATTGTTCTCAATCTTAGAGGGAAAGCTTTCAACCTTTCCCCATTAAGTACGATGTTGGCTGTGGGTTTTTCATATATGCCTTTTATCATATTGAGGAATTTTCCTTCTATTCCTCTTTTAAAGTGTTTTTATCAAGAAAGGATGCTGGATTTTGTTGAATGCCTTTTCTGTGTTGATTGAGATGATCATGTTTTTTGTTTTTTTTTTCATTCAATTTGCTAATGTTGTATATTACGTTTATTGATTTTCTTATGTTGAACCAGCCTTGCATACCAGGAATAAATCCTACTCGGTCGTGATATATAAGTCTTTTGATATGCTGTTGATTCAATTTTCTAACATTTTGTTGAGAATTTTTGCATCTATGTTCATTAGAGAGATTTGTCTGTAATTTTCTTTTCTTGTAGGTTCTTTACCTGGCTTTGGTATTAGGGTGATGTTGGCTTCATGAAATGTGTTGGGTAATTTTCCCTCCTCTTCCATTTTTTGGAAGAGTTTAAACAGCATTGGTGTTAATTCTTTTCAAAATGCTTGGTAGAATTCACCTGTGAAACCATCTGGTCCTGGACTTTTCTTTGTGGAAGATTTTTGTGAGGAATTCAGTCTCCTTAAATGTGATTGGTTTGTTCTTGTATTTCTTGTAGCATCAGTGTAGGTTGTTTGTGCATTTCTTGGAATTTGTCCATTTCATCTAGCTTGTCTAGTTTGTTGGCATATAGTTTCTCATAATATCCTCTTATGATCCTTTTTATTTCTGTGGGGTCAGTTATAATTTCCCCCCTTTCATTTCTGATTGTAGTTATTTGTATCTTCTCTCTTTTTTTCTTTGTTAGTCTAGCTAGGGGGTTGTCAATTTTATTGATCTTCTCAAAGAGCCAGCTTTTGGTTTTGTTGATTTTCTCTATGGTTTTTCTGTTCTCATTTTCATCTATTTCTGCTCTTATCTTTATTATTTCCTTCCTTCTGCTTGCTTTGGGATTGGTTTGCTGTTCTTTTCCTAGTTTCTCTAGTTGTTCAGTTAAATCTTTGAGTTTAGCTCTTTCATCTTTTTTAATATAGGCATTTATGGCTATAAATTCCCTGTCAAGACTGTCTCCGCTGTATCCCATACGTTTTGATTTGTCACAATATATTTTCATTTGTCTCATTTTCATTTGTCTCAATATATTTACTGATTTCACATGCAATTTATTCTTTGACACACTTATTATTTAGGAGTGTGTTATTTACCTCCACACATTTGCAAATTTACCTCTTTCCTGTCTATTATTGATTTCCAGTTTCATTCCATTATGATCTGAGAAGGTGTTTTGTATAATTTCAATCTTTTTATATTTATTGAGAGTTGCATTGTACCCTAACAGTATTATGGAGAAAGATCCATGGGCACTTGAGAAGATTGTATAACACACTGAGTTTGGATGAAACGTTTTGTACATGTCCGTTAGGTCTAACTTGTTCATCATATTGTTCAAGTTCTCTGTTTCCTTGTTGTTCTATTTAATGATGTGAGTGGGGTGTTGAAATCTCCAATGATTATTGTGGAGATGTCTATTTCTCCCTTCAGTTTTGCCAGCATTTGTCTCATGTATTTTGGGGCACTCTGGTTAGGGTCATAGATATTTATGACTGTTGTTTCTTCCTGGTGGATTGTCCCTTTGTTTAAGATAAAATGGCCTTCTGTATCTCATAACTTTTTTGCATTTAAAGCCTGTTTTTTCCAATGTTAGTACAGCTACCTCTGCTCTTTTTTGGTTACCATTCGCATGGAGCATCCTTTTCCAATGTTTCATTTTCAGCCGTTTTGTATCCTTGGGTCTTGCAAACAGCATATGTATGGCTCATATTTTTTAATCCATTCTGTCAGCCTCTTTCTTTTGTTTGGGGAGTTTAACCCATTCACATTCAATGATATTACTGTAAATGCATTATTTACTTCCACCATTTTATTCTTTGGTTTTCATATGTCATACCATATTTTCATTTGTCTTTTTACTCTTTTGGTTATCCTTTCTGCTGTTCTTTCTTCTATACTCTCCTCCAAGCCTCTCTCTCCTGTCTTTTTCTTTCAGGTTCTAAGGCTTCCTTTAATATTTCCTGCAAAGGTGGATTCTTTTTTACAAACTCTCTTAGTTTCTGTTTGTGAATATTTTATACTCACCTTCATATTTGAAGGACAGTTTTGCTGGATAAAGAATTCTTGGCTGGCAGTTTTTCTCTTTCAGTATCCTAATTGTATCATACCATTGTCTTCTCACCTCCATGTATTCTGAAGAGAAATCTGCACCAAGTCTTAGTGGGCGTTCCTTGTATGTGATGGTTTGCTTCTCCCTTGCTGCTCTCTGAATTTTCTCTTTACCTTTGACATTTGACATTCTGAGTAGTATGTGTCTTGGAGTAGTTCTATTCGGATTTATTCTGATTGGGGTACACAGCACTTCTTGGACATGTAAGTTCATTTCTTTCGTGAGAGTCAGGAAATTTTCAGCTATTATTTCCTCAAATACTCTTTCTGCCCCCTTTCCCTTCTCTTTTCCTTCTCAAACTCCCATGACATGTATTTTGTTGTGTTTTGTGTTGTCATTCAACTCCCTGATCCTCTGCTCATTTTTTCCCATTCTTTTCTCTCTTCAATTTCAGCTGTTCTGTCTTCGGTAACACTTACTCTTTCTTCTATCATTTTGAGTCTGCTGTTGTATGCTTCTAATATTTTTTTGATCTCACCTATTGTGTCTTTCATTCTCATGAGCTCTGTTGGTTTTCTATTCAGGATTTCAAATTCTTCTTTGTGCTCGCTCAATGTCTTCTTGATGTCATTTATCTCTTTAGCCATATTTCTCTGAACTCAATTTGATTTTGGAAATTTGTGTGCATCTCGTTAATTAGTTGTCTCAAATCCTGTGTCTCTTCTGGGGCTTTGATATATTCCTTTTCCTGGGCCATATCTTCTTTTTTCTTAGTATGGCTCATCATTTTTTGCTGATATCTAGGCATCTGAATAGGATAGTAGTTTACTCAGATGCTCAATTTCTCTCTTTCATTGGGATTTAGTGACAGGATATTGTGTGTTACTGATGCTCTTTGATTCTTGGTTCAACCTGGATCGTTAGAATTGTCCCTGTTAGTTGCTCAAAACTGGGCTCTGGATCCAGTAATGGGTTGCAAACCCAGTTCTAGAGCCTTGGGGAGGGAGGGTATAAAGGCTGGAAAAAGCCTCTCAGATACTTTCAATTTTCTCATGTGCACTTCCTTGTTCTGCCAGCAGATGGCACTCTTTGGCAGCCCTCTCAGTTCAATGTCTGGTGGGAGTGTGTTTGCTGCAACACAGACCAGATCTCAATGTGACAGAGTTCCTGCCTGGAGGCTAGGAGCCTTGTCATTCAAACTTTCTTAGAGACAGTTCTTTAGCATTCTCTGGCAACCCCATCTGTTTTCCTGGGCAGGAAATAATTCCACTCCCCTTTGCATCCTCAACAATCAGTCACGGTTAGTAGAGATGGAGATTACGTGGGTCGGATCTCTTTAGTTCTGGATCTTTTAGTCCCTTGCTGGATCCCAGAGGAAATAATGGCACAGCCCCATTTGGCCTGGAAGGGCTCCTGGGACACAGCAGACCAAATTTGTGGGTCATAAGCTGAGTCAGCCTTAGGTTGTGTCCCTCTCTCTCCCCTTTCCTGGGGTGGTGGATCCCTAGAGACCCCTTTGTCTGTAGCCAGCTCAGAGGCCTGAGAATTCTAAACTGTCTTTAGTGTGGGGGAGGGTGCCGGAGTAGCAGCTGCTGGTTTCAACTCACAGTTTTGCCATAGCAATTCCCCACCTTTGTCCCTCTCTCTTCTGTTCAGTTTCCAGCCTTTGCCTGGTGTCCTAAACCCTAGAAGATCTTTTTCCAGGCTGTTTCAGCCTGTCCTCTAGCTATTTTTCTGGGAGAGAAGAGAGCCCCATTTCTTTCTAGTCTGCCATCTTTCCAGAAGTACCTCCAATATATATATATTTTTTCATTTTAAAAACAATTTATTGAAGTATATCATTCAAACATGAACATACATAAACAACAAGTGTTTAGCAAACATTGTGAACTTACAAAACAAACATGCATAACATCATACAGGGCTCCCACACATCATCCCACCACAAATACTTTGCATTGTTGTGAAACGGTTGTTAACAAATTATGAAAGAGCATCATCAAAGTATTACTACTAACTATAGTCCGTATCCTACTCCCCTATACATTTTTTTAAGGATTTATTTATTTACTTTTATCCATTTTTATCCCCCC
>JAQZBX010082866.1:0-13463 GCA_029593785.1 Cabassous unicinctus
GCCTTCTCATCAGAAACAGTGGGGTAAGAAGAAAATGGTATGATATCTTTAGTGGAAGAGAAAACCTGCCAACCATGAAATCTGAATCCACATGGAAAAATGAGGGTGAAAGATAAAACTGAGAAAGTATATTATGAAAAGACAGAATTACAAGAGATATTAAAGGGAATGCTGCAGCCTGAAAGTAAAAAACAAGGGGGTGGGGGGAGGGGGAGACTTTGAGAATAGTGTAGAAATAAAGATTATTAGGAAGACTAAATTAATAGATAAAGAAAGAGACAATAGTAAGATATGACAACAGAAATCCAAATGTCAAATTGGTGAAGTAACTAATGCGTTTACAGTAATAAAATTGGGTGTTAATGTCTTGAACTCCCCAAGCAAAAGACACAGAATAATAGAATGGATAAAAAATATAAGCCATCTATATTCTGTCTAGAAGAGATTCACCTCATGTAAGGACACAACCAAGTTGAATTTGAAAGGCTGGAAAAAGATATTCCATGCAAATAGTAACCAAAAAGAGCTGGAGTGGCAATACTAATATTAAAAAAAAAAGATTTTAATTCACAACTGTTATAAGGGATAAAGAAGGTCCTTATTTATATTAATAAAAGAGGAAATTCACCAAGAAAAAATAACTTAAGTATTAATGCACCTAACCTGAGTGCCCCAAGATACATGAGGCACACACTGTAAAACATGAAGGGAGAAATTATTGTCTCCACAAGAATAGTTGGAGACTTCAAGACACCACTCTCAATATCTTGGTTGTTAGATAGAACATCTGGACAGAGGATAAATGAATAACAGAGAGCTTGAATAATATGATAAAAGAACTAGACCTAACAATTATTTATAGTGCATTATACCCCAAAACAGCAGGATATACATTCTTTTCAAGCGCTCTTGGATTCTTCTCCAGGATAGACCATATGTTGGTTCACATGACAGATCTCAATAAGTTTAAAAAGATTGAATTTAAACAAAACACTTCCTTTTATTATAATAGAATGAAACTGGAAAATCAATAATGGATGGGAAAGGGGAAATTCTTGAATATGTGGAGATTAAACAACATACTCTTAAATAATCAATGGGTCAGTGAGAAATTGTAAGAGAATTCAGTAAATATCTTGAGACAAGTGAACATGAGAACACAACCTATCAAAACCTATGGGACACCACACAGGCAGTGCTGAGAGGGAAATTTATAGGCCACAATGGTTACATTAAAAAAGAAGAAAGAGATGACATTAAAGATCTAACTACACATCCGGAGGAACTAGAAAAATAACATTAAACTAATCTCAAACCAAGACAAAGAAAAGAAATAGTAAAGATCAGAGCAGAAATAAATGAAATTGAGAGCAGAAAAACAATAGAGAAAATCAACAAAACCAAATGTTGGTTCTAAGAGATGTTCAACAGAATCAGTGAACCCTTAGCTACAATGAAAAAGGAAAAAAGAAGATGCAAATAAATAAAATTAGAAATGAAAGGGGGCAAATGACCACTGACCCTGCAGAAATAATATAAATCACAAGAAGATACTATGAACAAGTGGATGCCAAAAAAACTAGGGAATGTAGATGAGATGGATAACTTCCTAGGAAGAGATGAACCACCTACAATGACAGTAGAATAGAAGACCTCAGCAAACCAATCACAAGTGAAGAGGTTGAAACAGTCATCTAAAACCTCCCAAAGATGAAAAGTCCTGGCCCAGAGGGCTTCACAGTTTGAATTCTACCAATCCTTCAAAAATATCTAATACCAGTCTTGCTTAAGCTGTTCCAAAAAACTGAACAGGAAAGAACACTACCACATTAATTCTATGAAGCCAACATGACTGTAATATCAGAACCAGATAGATACTCCAAAAAAAGAAAATTACTGACCAATAGCTCTAAAGAATATGTATGCAAAAATCCTCAACAAAATACTTGCAAGCCAAATTCAAAAACATATTAAAAGAATTATACACCACCATCAGGTGCATTTTATCCCAGGATGCAAGGGTGGTTCAATATAGGAAAATCAATTAGTGTAATAAACCATGTTAATAAAATGAAGGAGAAAAATTTCATTACCCTCTTTATTGATGCAGAAAAGGCGTTTGAGAAAACACAGCATCCTTTATTGAAAAAAACACATTAAAATATTAGGAATACAAGGAAGTTTTCTCAATATGGTAATGTGCATATATGGAAAACCCACAGCAAGCATTGTACTTAACAGTGAAAGACTAAATGCTTTCCTACCGAGATCAGCAAGAAAGCAAAGATGCTCACTGTCACCACTGTTATTAAATATTGTGCTAGAAGTTCTAGCAAGAGCAATTAGGCTAGATAAAGGAATAAAAAGCACCCAAATAGGAAAAGAAGAAGTAAAACTTTCACTATTCACTGATGATATGATCCTATATCTAGAAAATCCTGAAAAGTCAACAACAAACTACCAGAACTAATAGATGAGTTCAGGAAAGTGGCAGGATTCAAGATTTAAATGCAAAAATCAACAGCATTTTATACACTACTGATGAGTAATCTGAGGAGGAAATAAGGGAAAAAATTCAGTTATAGTATTGACTAAAGAATCAAATATTTATGAATAAACTTAATTAAGGACATAAAAGACCTGTACACACAAAACTACAGGATATTGCTAAAAGAAAACAAAGAAGCTTTAAGTAAATGAAAGGACATTTCGAGTTCATGGACTGGAAGACTAAATATTAAGAATTCAATTCTACCCAAACTGCTTTAGAGATTCAAAGCAATCCCAATAAAAATCACAACCAGCCTTTTTTACAGAAATGGAAAAGAAAATTATCAAATTTATTTGGGAGGTTAGATGTCCTGAATAGCCAAATATGTCTTTTTAAAAGGAGAATGAATTTGGAGGATTCTCACTTCCTGACTTTAAGGCATATTAATTAGCTACAGTTGTACAAACAGCATGGTACTGCCCTAAAGAGAGGGAGATTGACCACTGGAATGAATTCAAGAGCTTGTAAATAGATCCTGACATCTGTGGTCGAGTGATGATTTTTTACAAGGCTGTCAAGCCCTCCCAGCTGGGCCAGAACAATCTAGTCAACAAATGGTGCTGGGAGAACTGGATATCCACATCCAAAAGAAAGACAGAGGATCCTTATCTCACACCTTATAAAAAAATTAACACAAAATGGATCAAGGACCTAAATATAAAAGCAACAGCCATAAAATTCCTAGAAGAAAATATCGGAAAACATCTTCAAGATCTTGTGGTAGGCAGAAATTTCTTAAACCTTACACCCAAAGCACGAGCAACAAAAGAAAAAATAGATAAATGGGACCTCCTAAAAATTAAACATTTTTTGCACCATAAAGGGCTTTGTCAAAAGAGTGAAAATGCAGCCAACTTAATGGGAGAAGATATTTGGGACTCACATATCTGATAAGGGTTTAATATTGATAATATATAAAGAGATCATACAACTCAACAATAAAAAGACAAACGGCCTATTTAAAAAATGGACAAAAGACTTGAAAAGACAATTGTCCAAAGAAGAAATACAAAAGGTAAAAACACATGAAAAACTGTTCAACATCACTAGCAATTAGGGAAATGCAAATCATGTTGTCGCATGTATCAGGACTTCATTCCTTTTTATGGCCGGATACTATTCCATTGTGTAAATATACCACATTGTGGGTACCCATTCATCAGTTGATGAACACTTGTGCTGCTCCCATCTTTTGGCGATTGTGAATAAACCTCTAAGAAGATTGGTGTGCAAATACCAGTTTGAGTTCCTGTTTGCAATTTTTGGGGTATATACTAGTAGAAGGATTGCAGGATCATATGGTATTTCTATACCCTAGCTTTCTGAGGAACTGCAAAACTGTCTTCGACATGGCTGCACCATTTTTCATTCCCACCAGCAATGAATGAGTGTTCATATTTCTCCAAATCCTTTCCACAACATGCAATTTTCTTTTTTATGTTGTTTGTTTAAATAGTAGCCATTGTAGTTGTGGTTTTAATTTGCATTTCCCTATATCTAATGAAGGTGAGCATCTTTTCATGTGCTTCTTAACTATTTGTGTATTCTCTTTGCAGAAATGTCTATTCACGACTTTTACCCATTTTTAAATTGTATTGTTTCTTTCTTGCATAGTGGAAATCTTTATATATTCTGGTATTAAACCCTTATAGGATATATGGTTTCAAATATTTTCTCACATTGAGTAGGCTGTCTTCCTTTTTGTGATAAATTCCTATAATGCACAAAAGCTTTTAATTTTTATGAGGTCCCATTTATCTATTTTCTTTTGTTGTTTGTGCTTTGGGTGAAAAGTCCAAGAAACCATTGCCTACTGGGATCCTGAATATGATTCTTTACATTTTCTTCTAAGAGTTTTTATTCCTGGTTTTTGTATTTAGATCTTTGATCCATTTTGAGTTAACTTTTGTATAGGGTGTGAGAGAAGGGTCCTCCTTCATTTGTATGTATATGGATATACAGTTTTCCCAGCACTATTTTTTGAAAAGCCTATTCTTTTCCAACTGGGTCGACTTTGTAGCTTTGTCAAAAATGAATTGGCTATATATGTGAGGATCTACTTCTGAACTCTCCATTGAATTCCACTGGTCTATGTATGTATCCTTGTGCCAGTACCATGCTGTTTAACCACTACTTTTGTAATAAGTTTTTAAGTCATGAAGTGAGAGCCCTCCATCTTGGTTCTTTTTCAAGATGTTATTGCATTCTGAGTCCCTTACCCTTCCAAAAAAAATTGAAAATTGGCTTTGCCATATGTGCACAGTAGGCTGTGTGTTCTTTGGTATCTGGCTTTTCTTAATGAGCATACATTTGTTATTTCCTCAAAAGGATGATGATTGTCACAAGTTTGCTCCATTTTATGGCTCGGTGTAGTCCATTGTGTGAATATACCACAATTTGCTTAACTGTTTACCAGTTGATAGAAACTTTGGAGACTGCTTTGACTATTCACAGTCATTTTTTTTTAGTTAGAAGTGTGATTGCTAGGCATGTGGAAAGATCCCCTTTAAAATAGTAAGGCATTGCCAAACTGCTTCCCAAAGTGAATACACAATTACACATTCTTTCAGACTTGTAGAGACTTTCTAGTTGCTCCATATCCTCACCAATTGTTGGAACTGTAAGTTTGTTTTTGTATTTTCTCCATTTTGTGAGATACGTACTTGTATTGAATATTAGCTTCAATTTTCATGCCTCTGGAAATCAGTGATGTTGAGCATATTTTCATATGCATAGTAAAAATTCATGTATCTTGGTGTATTAAAATGGCTGTTTAAATGTTTGGCACATTTTTATTAGTTTTCTTCTTATTATAGTGTGGTAAACATTCTTTATATACACTGCAAACAAGCCCTTTGCCAGATATATATGCTTTGAATTTTACCGCCTACTCTTGTGACTTGTCTATTCCTTTATATAACTGAAACTCTTTCCATTTTAATGGAGAGAATGATTTCATTCATCTAGATTATAGTTCAGTTTTTCATCACCCCACTACCTTTTAGAGTTTTGAGTCAAGAACACCTTTGTTCCTGCTGACATTTGCAGTCTCCATTCTCAGGTCTGAGGGAAGACATGTTAAGATCCCGAGGACTCTTTTAATATGAGACTCTGAAGAGATCTGGGTTCTGCCTGTGTGGGGCCTACCTTCCCCGTGCTTAAGTTAAATTGGGGGATAGGGGTTATTTCCACTCTAAAAGGAAAATTACAGATTATTGCGTGGAAGTGAGATGAAGACAGCTGTGACTCCAACCAAACAACACTCCTTCCTTGCAAATCCTGACCTTGTGATGCTCGGGGCTCCACCACCCCAACCCAGCTCCCTGGCAGGAGAAGGATCCAAGGCACATCCAGACTAGCTGACCTTGCTGCAGGAGAGGAGGATTTGATTCTTCAGGGTGGGTTCTCTCCCCATCTCATGACATTCTCTGCACACACACACAAAGAGAAACAAAGATAAAATACCCCTCAAAATCTACCTATTATCCTTTCTATGTATTTTTAGTTAAAATAAATGATTGAAAAACTAAATGCAAGGACAGCAACATTCTGCAAATAAATATAGTATAATTTATTACATATTGCCATTATGTTGCAGTAGGATATGACAGTGGAAATGGAGGCCACAAGACCACTGCTGTACCATAGGAAAGCATTTATGAAAGGTATGTCAGCTTCTTTTGTTGTCAGGAGAAATTATCATGAGAAACAAAAGACCATGAGGAGATTCATCATAAAAATGAAGCCCTCAAATTCTTGGGTGGGTCCCAGGGAGGCAGGAGGCTGTATGAGGTCAGTTGGTGGCCACCATTGCTTGGCTCCCTCCAGAGGGATTAAACTCCACCTGGATTAGGGAAAATAAAGAAGGTCAAGTAAATGTATAAGAAAAACATGAAGCTGCAATGAGCTACCCAGTGCTAGGAACATTCTAAGCCTTCAGATAAAAAACTCGTTATACCCAAAGGGTTCAGAATAGTCAGAGCCACATCTCTCCTAAGCTGGACCTTCTCAGTGTCACCAGATCTCAGTGCCTATCATCCTCTAACCCTCCCTCACGGCAGCACCTCATCAATTTCTCTAATGTCACCTTAATGTTACCTAGAGGTCCAGTCTACCCCTGAAGCCTATAGTTTCCCTCAGATAGGTTGGTTGAGAACTGATGGCAGTGCTGACCTGTTACCCAATATTACCCACCCAAGGAACAGATGGTGCATGTGATTTTGTTATTGTCTTTATTTGGAGGTAAAGTATGGTTTAAGGAGATGTTAATGGGTGTCAAGTTGACAAGGAATAGACTTATGATTAGTTTCATGTGTCAATATGGCTAATTTATGTACTCAGTCGTTTGTCAAATGCTGGCCCAGTTGTTACTGCAAAGTTATTTCATAGATGAGATTAGTGGCTAAAATCGGTTAATTTTAAGTAAAGTAGGTTACTCTTAATATAATTGGGACTCATGCAATCAGTGAAAGGTCTCAGAATGAAGAAGTGGGGATTCCAGGTATCATAAGGAATACTGCCACAAGACTATACCTTCCACTGCTTCTTCAGTTTCCAGCCTAAGGAATACAGACAAAATATTTCAACTGATTTCTTACTGGAATGTCCAGCCTCTGCCGTGCCTTACGCAATAAGAACAGGCCAGCCGGTACAACCATATAAACCAATTCCTTAAAATAAATCTCTTGGAATATCTATATTACTGACACTGGAGAACCCTGACTGATCCTGATGCTCTCTATACAGCATCCAAAGAAGAGGAAGGGGCTTTGGAATTCTTTTTTTAAAAAATAATTTATTGAAGTATATCATTCATTCATGAACATCCATAAACAATAAGTGTATAGTAAAAGTTGTGAACTTACAAAACAAATATGCATAACATCACACAGGGCTCCCATACATCATCTACCACAAATAACTTGCATTTTTGTGAAACATTTGAATAACAAATTATGTAAGATCATGGTCAAAGTACTGCTACTAACTATACTTTGGAACTCTTTTCAGTGGTATAATAACTGGAGGAAAAGAAGATATTTGAATTAAGTTTGAAAAAGTTTTAGGAGGAGATCCAACTTGTGGTCACATATTTTAAAAATACTGCTGTTTTAGTTTCCCAGCTACTAAAACAAATACCATTTAATGGAATGGCTTTAACAATGGAAATTTATTGACTCATTGATTGGAGGCTAGAAGTCCAAAATTGAGGTGTCAGCAAGATGATGCTCTCTCCTCAAAGACCTTTGTGTTCTGCGGTTGGCTGGCAGGGATCCTTGGTCATTGGCTTTTCTATCATATGGCAATGCAGAGGACAGCATCTTCCTTTTTCTATTCCAGATTGAATTGACTTGCAGCTTCTGGCTGTTCACCATGGCTACTTCTTCTGTGTCCAATTGACTTTGCTTCTAAATACTTCAGCCAGTATGACTAAGACCCACTCACATTCAACTTGTATTCCATTTGGACACACCTTTACTGATAACATCTTCAATCTTAATTACAAATGGTTCCACACCCATTTCAGGTTTAGACCTGAAGATGCCATTTGTGGAGGGCATGATTCAATCCCCAACACTTGCCTTGAGAATGAAGTGTCCATCCCAGGAAACTGTGATGAGCAGAATTTTCGGATGTCCCCAAGACTTCCCACTCTTGTGTATAGTATGTGCACAAGCCCAAGCTCTATGGATGTGATAAATTTTACTCCCTTTTTTTAGGCTATGGATCAGGGCAAGCATCAGGAACTCACCCCTATATGGTCAGCGTCTAGCTTTATATCTGCTCCATAATAACATAAATAATGCAAACTGTCTTTGGAAAAGAATACCACCTGCTATAAAATCTGCCCATTCTGAACTTGTGGTTGTTTAGTCAGTAGAACAGAGAATCTTGTGGAGAGATTTTTCTGGGATCCTACAGCCATTAATACCTAACTGTGATCTGAGACAGTCCAGCTAATGATGGAAATATTAAGAGATGCAATGAGGACACTAGCCTTCCCCCTGGTTTCCAAAAGCATATACCTGTGTAATTGCCAATGACTTTGCAGCTTCTGTCAGACTTTCTGCAGAAGAGGCTGTGAAAGAGATATTGTAACACAGATGGCAAGCTGACTCCACCACAAAAAGCAAGTGGTAGGGACCCTGAATGTTTCCTTTAATGGGCTTATTCCCTCATTAGAGCTTGCCCCAGTCCCACCAATCCCCAATGCACAGCATTTAGCCAGAGTGACCAAATCAATGGCTTTCCTTGAAAACTGATGGGGCATTCTGAGTTCAAGATCCACCTTCAGAGTCCTGAATACAGGCAAATATAAAAATGTGAAGTTTTATTTTCAATTTACTGGGTGGATTAAGCACTTCAGCATTCCTTCCTTAGTATGTGATAAAGTACATATATAACATAAATTGTAACTATTTTGTCCTCAGAAATTATGCTGAAGTTGTTGAAAGAATTGTCATTCTGTAATATTTAACAATTTGGATGGGTCACATAAGTATGTGGTTAATTTATATTTCCTGTTAACTCGTAAATATAGCTCACCTGTTTAATGTAGAGCATTAGTTGCCAGCTGTGTTTTCCCTGCCCTTCCCCCAACACACATCACTTCCACCTGTACCATTGGCTGACATTGTAGTGATTAATTTGGAGTTTGAGGACAATTGTCCCCAGAAGGCAATATCACAATTACTGGGTATTCAGACTCGTCTTCTTTGAAGAATATGCTCTCTATTTCTTCCCATCTACTGAGAATTATTTATATAGAAAACTAAAATAGAGCTGACGAACCAGTGTTTTAGTCTGCTAGGCTACTACAATGCCATATACCAGAAATTAATTGGTTCTTACAATGAGGATTTATTATCTTACAAGCTTCCAGTGTTAAGGGTGATAAAAATGTCCAAATCAAGGCACCATCAGATGATACTCTCTACCTGAACACCAGCTGCCAATGATCCTGGACTCCTTTGTCACATGGCAAGAAATGTGGCAGGATCTGCTGGACTTTGTTTTCTCTGGGTTTCCTTTCTTCAGCTTCTTGCTTCTGGCTTTCTCTCTTAGCTTCTGTGTCTTTCTCTTTGTCTCTCTTCCATATCCACCCCATTTATAAAGGAGTCCAGTAAGAGGATTAAGAACCACCCTGAGTCATGCCTTAGCTGAAATAGCCTAATTAAAAGGTCCCATGCACTATAAGGTCACACCTACAGGAATTGACAGCTTTAAGAACATGATTTTCTGGGGTGCATGCATTCTCAACTACCACAGTTTGTTAATTTTAGAATTTTTTTTCTGATGTTGTGAATGCATCCTTTGTTGGCAATGGATGGCTTGGACTAAAATTAAATTTAAGATGTCAAGGAGAAGTGTTATCTCTTCTTTCAGGAGAAAGGAAAAAGATGTGCAAAGTGCATGATATTGGAAAAGAAACTATTAAGTGATATGCTTTGTAAAACTATCCTGTAGCATATTGATTGCTTATATTTATCCAACCGCCCAGGTGTCTGTTGTGAACCATCCCCTGACGAGCACAGCGCAGAGGGTGCATCCCTAACGGTGGACCCCAGTGCCGGGGGGTAGGGGTGTGGGGGTGTTGGGGTGTGGGGGTGTTGGGGGGGTGGGGGTGGGACGGGATGTCCCATGATCCTGGTCCCGCCGCTTCCAACTGCTTTTATATATCAGGTGTTTAAAAAATAAAGGAAATGGCTAATGGCAGACTCAGACCTGGCTTTATTTATTGACAACTGGATTGCCTACAGTTAAATTAATTTTAGAAATTTAATAATGTTAACTTAAAAGTGTGCCAAGTCTGTATCTGTTACATTCTGATAATCAAAATTTGAGGAAAAATTCTTCAGTATTTAAAAACCATTATTTTATTGAGGAAAAAGTGAACACCAAAAAGTGAGTGAAATTCCAACATATGGTTATTTCACCATTCGTATTACTTATTAAGATAAAAATATTAACCAATGCTTATGGTGAAGCCACTCATTTTTCAAGAATGTGAGTCTTTGCATCATGGAATAATAAGCAGTTTTTCAAGGTCTGATGTCAAATTGTGATGGAATTTCAAACACAGGTTGGATATAACAGAGACAAGATTTGGGCAAAAATGAATAAAAGTATGTGAGAATCAATTGGCTAAATGGAATTTATTACAGATAATGTATATTTCATAATAATTTGTAAAATTTGCTGCATGTGAATTGTGTTATTAAATTATTAAAATGTATTCTATATCTGTGTTTATACACACACACGGACTTATTTTAGAGAGTCAGTTCAGGTTATTAAACCTTGCCACACACTACTACATGTGTACCTGGGGCTCTGACTACTTTTATGTTGTGTACAAGAGCTGAGGCTCTGCATGTGGCGGTGGGTTTCCTGGGGTGGTTAGGGTGTCAGTTAGTGTATTTGATGATAGGAAGATGTTTTGTACCTAATTATGGGTATGCAGAGGAGAGGCTGTTGTGTATCTGGAAATGTGATATTCCATATGTGTATCTGTGGGCCTCTTGTGGATTAAAGAAATTCAGGGAGTGTGAACTCTATTGTACGTCTTTAGCAATTCTGTTCATATGAATTCAAAGTTTGGACTTTGTGTTTGCATTTAATGGGTTGGTTGGAATGTGATGGGTGCATTGAAATGTGTGAATTGGTAGTGTCTGTGTAGATATTTGGGATTAAGTGGAGGTCATGACTGTTTTTTGAGTGTGGCCGAGGCTCCGTGTTTTTGCATTGTATGAGATGCAATGCATGTATATCAAGAAGTTGGTGTTATGTATTTGTAATTTGAGGCTTTAGAAAGATTATATATGTGTTGTGTGTGTTTCCTCATGACTCTTTGGGATTTTTGTGTGTTTGTGGATTTGGAAGAGTCACCTGCATATGCATATGGGCAATGTTAGGGCATGTGCCAGTATATTAGTTCATAGGAACTGTGTCTTCTGTATATTTGGGGGATGTGGGGGATTATTTGAATGTCCTCAGGGCATTTTGAATGGTGATATATGTTTTGGTGACTTTCAGGAGTTGTGTGTAGATACTCTGGTGTTTAATGGAAGCTGTATAATATTTTATGAAGCTGGCAGATGTTATATATGTTCATATGAAAGGATTGTTGGGTTTCATGTGTCTATTCTGGAAGATGCTGGAGTTATTTGGAAGATTATTAGCAAGTATGAGGATTATGTATATGCAGGTAGCATGGAGCCATATTTGTATTTGGTGATACAGGATGGTATTTCTTCATATATTGTGCAGGAGAATTGTGGGTAAGATTGAGGCATGTGGTGCATTTTATGTGTATTGCATGTGTATTCTGGGTCATGGTGGTTTGGATGTATATTTCCTAGGGCTATGTATTTGACACATTCAGTAGAGAGTTATTAGTATGTATTGTGGGAAGTTAATATGTATGTATCGCATTGAGAGGTGGGATTGTGTGTTTACACATGGAAGTGAATATCTTAGTTTGCGTGTGCTGCCATCACAAATACCACGCAATGGTCTGGCTTAAACAACATATATTGTTCTGTCATTTGAGACTAGAGGAAGTCCAGATCAAAGTGTGGGGAAAACTTGCTTTCTCCCAAAAGTCTGCAGCATTCGGGTGCTGGCTTCTGGGAATCCTTGGAGTTCCTTGGATTGTATTTCAGCCTCTGGTCACTTGGCGATGTCCTTTCCTTCCTAGCTTCTGTGACTTCTTGGTTCTCTTTATAAGGCCTACAGCCATCTGGATTAAGACCTGCCCTCAGGTTTAGATGGGCCACACATTAACTGAAAGTGGAAACCAGAGGAGATCCCGTTTACAATGGGTTCACACCCACAGGGAAATGGATTAAGATTAAAAACAGGTCTAAATTACGATGCCTAATTCCATTTACCAGAGTGGGATGATTGTATTTGTTTATATTGGAAGGATGTCTAAGAATTTGAGTTGTGGGATTGGATGTATGTAATTGAGGACTTGGAAGTGGTTTTATGGTACTCATGTTTGGTAGATTGGAGACAGTTCTTTGTGCATTTGGAATGTACAATGGTTTGTGTGTATATCCAAGAGTGGGGACATGAATTATATGTTTATCCATAGGATCCAGTGTATAAAGAGTATTCATAGTGCTGTTGGGGAAATGCTAGGGTTTTCACAAGTGTGTTTGGGAATGATTCGGGGTTGGACAGGTGGACTTGTATTTTGGACATGGGGGTGTGATAAATAATGTTTGGGAAATGTATATATTGAAGGATTGGGAATATCTGAATGCCTGAGAGTTGCTGTGATCCATAATAGCCTGGGCTGCTTCTCTTTGGCAGTCAGAGGTCTTGGAGCCTCATTGAACTAGGAGCAAATTCTGTTATGGCAAACTCGCATATGGCATTCTGGACCCTAAAATCACTAGGTAGGGGAAGTTTGCCATTCCTGAAGATTCCCCACCCATGTTCCTGCTCACTAATTGAAGTCCCTAGCTCTGTTTCCTCAATGAGTAAAGGAGAACCCCTGATTGTGTCAAAACTTTAGTCTTTTTGATCACTAAATTCACCCATTTCCTTTTCTCTGGAGCAAATCCAGTGCTGGGACCAGACATGACCATGAACCCTGGAGCCTCCCTGTATCCTGTCACTGCACTGCCAATCCCCCCCCCCCACTCCTGGCTCACCACACCCACCTCTTTAGGGGCAGCACCCACAATCTGTCTTGAATCCATATTTCTCTCCTGGCAGCTTTCTGGTGCTGCCTGCTTTCCCCAGGACACTGTTGGTGACAGGAGATGGGGGCCTTGTCACCAGTGGGTCTGGGGGTGAAAAGTTCATTATCCAAATCAGAAAACAAGGAGGACCAGCAGAGCCCCCTCATACTCAGCCTTTTGTCCTTCCTCAGACCCCCCCCACTTCCAGTGCCCCAGAG
>JAQZBX010082867.1:0-13486 GCA_029593785.1 Cabassous unicinctus
TTTTTTTTTTTTTTTGCTAGCTCCTGACATTCAAGAAAAGCTCTGTCATAAGACTATCTGGATACATATTTGAGGAACAAACACCTCAGAATCTAAATTCCAGTGATAACTCATTAAAATATCAAAATGTCCGTGTTTCAACAAAATATTACAAAGCACACAAAGAAACAGGAAGTGATGGCTATCTTTCAAAAATGAGGGAGGGATTAAGACATTCCAAGATAAACAAAAGCTGAAGGAGTTTGTCACCATTAGACCTGCCCTACAAGATATGCTAAAGGGAGTTCCATAAGTTGAAAGGGAAGGGCACTAGACAATAGATCAAAGCCACATCAAGAAATAAAGATCTCTAGTGAGGGTAATGACATGGGTAAATACAAATGCCAGTGCTATTGTATTATTTGTTTGCAACTCCATTTATTCCTTCCTACAGGATCTCAAAGGCAAGTGCATAAAATGTAATGATAAATCAGTAGTTTTGGACTCATAATGTGTAAACATTGTTTGTAAAGCTTCTGTTTGAGGAAATGGGAAAATTGTAGTAATGGAAAGTGATGAGAGTACTGCAACAATGTAATATGAGTAATCCCACTGAAAGTCATGGTTTGGGGTGTTTGAGATGGGAATGTGTATATTGTATATATGTTCCCACAATTTTGAAATAAGAATGATCAAATAAAGAAACAATGACAATTAAATGTAATATGTGATCCTGGATAGGATCTAATAATAGAGTAGAAAAGGCTCAAAAGGACATTCTTTGGATATATGAAAAAATTGAAATAGAGACTGTAAGCTCTATATCAATACTAAATTTCTTGAACTTGATAATGCACTTAAGGTGGATACCTAAGTGAATATCTTTGTTCTTAGGACAAATTTTTCTTAGGAAATGTACATGGCAATATTAAGTATTTAAGGAGCAAGCTATATACAACCTACACTCAAATGTTCAGAAAATGGATTGCTAGGTAGAGAGATAGACCAACAGACAGATAGGTAGATGGATAGATAGAATGATACAGCAAATGTGGTAAAATGTTACATTGGTGGGTCTGGGTATCTGGGATGTAGGGATATGTTGGAGTTCTCTGTATGAAGTTTGTATTATTTTGCAACTATCCTGTAAGATTTAAAGTAAATAATTAAAAGTTTACAACACCCCCCCCTGCCCAATACAAGACCCTTACCATGTGCCAAGTACTTTACCTCCATTTTCTTCCATCCTACTTATAACCTACTAGAAAGGATCTATTCTCACCAACCACCCTGCCCGCCCCCCCCCTTTTTTACAGACGGGCAACTGAAGTACAGAAAGGTAAAGCAACTTGTTCAAGGTCATACAGTTAATGAGTGGGACACTGAAACCATTAGGCAGTCTAACTCTGAAATATTCACTTAAAGTTCTCTGTAAGTCAGTATATATTAGAATAGCATTATTGCCATTACATAATAAAGGGAATATTCTTCCCACCACATCTTGGTGTAAATGTGTGTCTCAGTCTTCTGAAATGATTAGATTGAAAAAATTACCACAGGTTCTGATCAGCTTCAAAGACAATGAGTGACATAGAGCATTCAGGATGAACTAGTACCAGGTGACACCAATTGAGGTACATGCATTGTGACAGCCAACACTATATCATCTGTGATGCATTAGCTTACTGGAACGTACGTATCAGCTTACTGGCTCCCAGCCATCCTATATGTTTTCCATTTTGCTCACCTCATTTTAGATGGTTCATTTTATTAGGGGAGATGCCTGGGTGTTTAAACAATAATGTGAAAATAGAACCTGGCTGCTGTCTAGGAGATTACAGAAGTTCTTATGCAGTCTGTGTATGTACACACAGACACACAGAACCCAACTGCAAAAATACCAGTTAATGCACACTGCTTAGAAGGAATTGGCCGATTACTCTCATCACCTCTAAAGTACTAGTGAGTTGGGGGCCAATTTAAAATAAGCTGCATCAAGTTAGAATGCTGATGGAATGACTCATGTAAGAAAACCAGCCAGGGCCCCCAACACCTTTAAAATGCATGTATTGATACTGTTTGTTTTAATACTGACTCTTCCTGAAGAAGTACTGTTTTAAGGTCACAAGCAAAAAATATTACGCAAATGCAGATGCAATGGAATCAGCATGAAAATAAACCTTATGTTTTAAGTATTTTGGGAAAATGCTTATTTGAGAAAATGAATTTTAAATTATGACTTAAAGTCAGAAAATCAAATTTTTGCCTTCCAGAGAAGGTAGAGAAATTCATAGACAGTTCATCTTTTATAAGTGTGAACCATCTTTTGAGAGAGAGAGAAAA
Source organism: Cabassous unicinctus (assembly GCA_029593785.1). Lineage (NCBI taxonomy): Eukaryota > Metazoa > Chordata > Mammalia > Cingulata > Chlamyphoridae > Cabassous > Cabassous unicinctus. The sequence goes on from JAQZBX010082867.1 coordinate 2,323, forward strand.
AGAGAGAGGGGAGTGGTGGAGAGAATACAAATCCTCTAAGACAGGAGAGGAATAAACCTCTATAAACCAACTCAGGAAAGCTATGGTATAAATAGCTTTACAAAACACAGATAATAGTTACAAAACTACAGATAATCTGCTCAATAATTCTCTGGAATAAGTAAGAGTACATTTCACACTCATATGTACACACGCAAACACACATTCTGACAAAGTAGATCTTAACTATACATTTAATTTGGACACAAATCATGGGAGTTTAGTTGTTGAAGTTAAAATCAGTGACTTATGAATCAGTTTGACCTCCAAGTAGGTTCTATTGCATCATGAAGAAAATGAAAGTGCTACTACAGTAAAATGTTGCATTTGAAGATGATATTGCTATCATCTTAATATGTGGGGGTGACTGAAAAGATTTTCCATACTATGAATACATTTGGCTTAAATTGCAAACTCTACCTATTATATTGTTCCTTGAGGGTTTGGCTGAGCCATCATTCTTTCCTTGGAACTTCTTCCTGATCTCACCCAATAGTGGGCTCTGCAACTCTATGAGATCTGACCCAGACCCATGGGGTGGGGGAAGCTCAGGGCTATTGTTATTTGCAATGCCATGTAACTCCCCAAAGTAGGGCAGCCCAAGATCCCTTACTGGGCCCCTGCCTCTACCATCAGCTCTCTCCAATCCATCTACTGTACTGGCTGCCAAAGTGATAGTTCCAAAATGAAAATTGAACCATAAAACCTTGGCTTAAAGCCCTTAAAATGCTCCCCGAGTGCCTACAGAGTAAACTGTAAACTCCTTTACTTGGCATACAAAGAACTTCAAGATCTGGCCACTGCCTAAATGTCAAGTCTCATCTGTCATTTCCTGCTTTGCTCTTTGCAAGCCAACAATATTGAACTACTTAGAGTTCTCTGAGCACACCAAGCTCTCTGCTGGCTCCCTGCCTTTACATATGCTCTGCCTGGAACAGCCTCCCCTGCTTGTGTGCCTGACAAGTTCATTCATTCCTCAAGCCTCAGTTAAAAGGCTACCTTTTCTGAGAAGGCTTCCTTGAGTCCTACTAGCAGCCTGTTGGGTCCCTTCTCTGGTGATCTCACTCTACTTCATGCACACTTCCTTTAAAGGAATCATGCTAGTGTGTTAAAATTATTTGATAAATTATTGAGGGCAAGGACCATGTCTTACCATTTTATATCCCCAGCATCTTGGACAGTGCCTGGCACAGAGTGAGGCTAGGTACACATGAAGGAATGGATGAACCAATGAATGCAACAAGACTTTCTCCTTAAGTGAAAAAGAGAATGGTTCAACAAGTAGAAGCAACTCAGGACTCATTTTGGGCACACAAGGCTACGTTTCCACTTCATGAGAATAACTATTGATGTGTCAGTGGTCTAGATGGGCCAGTCCCCTGTGCTCTGCTCAGCTCCCTGACTGACCAGAGATAGCATTTTATGAATCATTCACAGGCTCATCCGATTTAGCAGGCATTTCTTTGGGTTGGAGGTTTTGAGGGAAATTATTCACTCTGTTGATCTGGGCAGAGTCCCCTAATATAATATATATAATATAACCTGAAACTGACCACAAAAATCAGTTCCTAAACTCCCATTCTCTGAGTGGTTGCTGCGCTCCAATACCTCAGTAATGAAAGAGAAGCAGTTTAGCACAGGGGTTGAGGATAGACTTAGGAGCCTCAAACTGAATCCTGACTCATCTGCATGCTCTTGAGGCCTCTGTCTTCACATCTGTAAAATGGGCATACTAAAAGTACATCTCAGAGTGTTGTTGCGAGGATGAAATAAGTGAATATATGTAGTACGTGCTTAGAACAGTGTTTGTCATATAACAAACTCAAAATAAATGTAGTTATCTTTATCATTATGCCTTTGAAAAAAATCCCTACCCTATTCCCTCTGACATGAAATGGATAATAGCAGCCCTCATCTGTGCTGTTGTGGAGTCCTTAAACTGCTCCCCACACACTACAAGCAACAAATAAGGATGAGCAGCAGATGCCCTAAGCCACTTGCAGCAATTTCTTGGGATCCTGTCTCTCACTCTGATCTGAACTCTGCCTAACCTCAAAGTCTTGGTTCTTCAACTAGAGGGGATCTGGCCACTGACCCTTTGGGATTAGTGTTTGGGTTGTGTCATCTTGAAATCTAAATAAAAATTTGCTCATGGACTCTGCTGTGGCTTGTCCTCTCCAGACCCATCTTATCTCTACTAGAATCCTCAAGATTCTTAGGACTCATTGGAACAAGCCCCCTGCCTTCCACAAAAGGAAAAGACTTGTGGTAAAGAGGAAGATTCTGACAGTGCAGGTGGGGATTGACTTGCAAAGACTAGTCAAGTACAACTTGAAAAGCCATCTGCTGATTCCCTAGTGTCACTTGTCATCGCAACCAGTGTTAGAGCTGGCATTCATATAGAAAACAAATACAAAAACCTTCCAGGAAGACCTAGATGTAGACAACTTTCTTTAAACATTCTTTAGGTGTTGGGTGAAATGGCTTATTTCCTTAGTATTTCCCCTTGGGCTTGACTTTCTCTTCTTTTCCTCACCGCTGGAAAAACACTTGAGAACGTAGGCGAGGGGGAGTTCCAAGGTGGCAAAAAGTTCTAAGGTGGTGCCAATCCTGCTGTGGCCTGAGCCCTCAACCAGTTGGTCAAAAAGGAATTCCTGTGTCCTAGTCCACCTCACCATGGACCAAAGCACAGTAGCTATGATGTACATTACATCAGTAAGTGTCCACTCACGGAACCTTCTCATGAACTTGCAGCAATGGTAGGTCTTGTCAATAATTTAATAGTTTTGAATTTGAGACAACACAATTCTCAAACTCTGCTATTGTTTTGGAGTTTCATCTATTTGGTCTATGGACAGTTTGCTCAGAAAACCATCTCATTTCTTGAGATTATAAAATCTCATAATTGTAGGCTACCATAAAAGTATACTATTGGATGCAGATCTAATACCTCTGCTGGCTGCTGCTGCTATATCCTAGCATTACAAGTCTAGGCTATTTATTTAACATTATTCTCAAGAATTTACATATAGATTCTCCTTGGCCTAATCTGTCAATGAGTAGATGTTCCATTTGCTTGGTAAGAGCCGGTACAAACTATTTCAAAGAAGGAAGACCCAATGTAAGTTAAAAACCTATAAAATCCAATTATAACCCACATTATGTACATGAATTTCACATTTAAAGTTTTCCACTCATTTTTAGAATTCTGTGTCTGACACCCAACAGCCATTCTCCTGCTTAAAATATTTTTTTGTCAGTGCTTTGAAAAATTGACTTGATGTTTCATTCTTCTAATACTTTGTTAATGACCAACTTTCTAGCCATTAGATGAGGGTTTTTGTCCATAATTCATACTAACCATACTATTATGTACTCAGGTTCAAATAATTTACATGCATTGGGATCCCTCTTGGCTGAATTTAAAATCCAATCACAATATCTAGATGCCTGGAAAAATTGAGTAAAAGTGGGAACTATAGCCTATCAATACTATATATCTATTGTTGCATACTATTACGTCTAAGAACCAAATTGGCTCAATTTGGATGCATCCATTCCAAAAATATTCATGTAAATATGAAAAGTACAAGTGGTGATCTAATTAGAATTTGAAAACAAATTAGATATTGGATTTTGGATTATACCTGACAATGGACAGAGGATATACAGAGGGAATCTTTGGCTAAACATTCTCTAAAAATGAAAGGTGCCAGAGGATTGCAATCAACCAATGTTCTTATTCACTCCAAGGTTAAATTTGAAGTAGACAGTCAATAACCTTTTTGGTTTCTTTGGGGAATGTATTCTACAATAGCATTCTTAGCTCAAATGAAGTTCCTAAATTTTTTCTAAGGCTAGTTTCACCAATAACCTTGTAAAAACAAGTTTTTCAAAAGTAAGTGTTTGAATTCTGAAAAGTACTATCATTTTATTTTTTTAAATGACTGTTTACATAGATTCTTCATAAAGGGATACCTCGTGGACTGGATGTTTATGTGGAACATGTTAACATTTTTAAAAGAATTCAATCATTTCATCATTAAATAAGGCTATGTTGTTAAGAACAAATGTGCTCATAAAAGGCACATTTCTATACACGTTCTTTTAGTACATAATCAAAATATAAAAAGATCATGGATGACTTATTGGTCAACTCAGTTGGAATTATAATCAATTCGCCTTTCCAAATTGTGGGAATGCTAAGACCGAAAGTCCCTGCCATACAAGACCAACAATGGGAAACTGAAGACAAAATATTTGGGGGCAATCTGGTTTAACCAGACTTGTGTAGTTGCAACTAAAATAAAGTGAGAGCCTGTTTTAAAATGAGGCAAAACACAGAAATCCCAAGTGCCTAGTGGACCTGTATACCTGCTTGTCCTAAATGTAACCCCAAACTAACATGTCTCAAACAGAATCCATTATTCCTCCTCCACCCCATTTTGTACAACTCTTCTCTTCTTTTGGTGCTCTCTGGTTCAGTTATAAAGATGTTACCAATTAAAATACATACAGGAATTTAGCATACAATGAAAGTGCCACTTCTAGTCAATAGGAAAATATGGGACATGCAGTAAATGGTTTTGAAAAAAAGTAAGTCGTTTGGACCGTTTGGAGGAATAAAAAGTTGGTTATCTACCCTATTCCTTACACTAAATTAAATTGCTCTAAAGGTTAAAAGGGTTTTAAGAAAACATAGCTGATTTTTTATCACCGTAGAATGGGAAAAATATTTCTAAGAAAGATGCTCAATTCAAACTGTTTTTAATTTTTATGAAAATAAATCAAGCAATTGGAAAAATATATGTAACACATTTGAAATACTAAATGATCATTTTAATCAAGTCTTTAATGTATAAAGAAATTTTACCTATAATGCAACAGGAAAAAATAGGCAACAAGTGCACACACACACACAAATGTTTAAAGTCCTTTATAATTACTTAAATATAAATTAAAATGGAAAAAAAGGATACTGCTTTCCATCTAATAGCCCATTAAACCAAAATCTGATTATAGTTTCTGGAGATCAGAGCTGCAATATTTCACATGTTGCACAATTCCAGGGGCCACCATTCACATAGGATTGTATGTTTTATATTATGAAAAACATGAAGGAAATAGATTCTTTCAAATGATTACTGTTTATGATATTGTAAATGAATATACCTTAATGTTTTAAATGCTGTAGCCTTTGAACTAGCATTCCACCTGTAGGAAATTATCTTACCCATGACCACTGAGTACAACCTTGCAGGCTACCCACTGCACAACTTCAGAGGGTTCCATTCCCATAGCCTATACTGTGAATGCTCCCACACAGGAGTTGGGCAAATAAGTGGCTCCTGAATTTGGATGGCTTCTCACACATGTGTGCAAAGACCCATGTGAAAGGGTGTTCATTGCTTAATGGTTTGGAATAGTCAGAAAAACTGGGGAAAAAAATAGCACCCAATAGAGAATCTCCGTAAATTATTCACAGTACATACATAGACTAGAATAAGATGAAGCCATTAAAAGAATGAAGTAGTAGATTTCTACAAGTGCTGATTTGGGGAGCTCTCTAAGGTGTGTGTGTGTGTGTATATATATATATATATATATATATATATATATATATATACACACATATCTCACACTAAATATATATATATAAAACACTAAATATTTATATATATATATCCTTATACTAAATATATATATATATATTTTGAGGTACTGGGTCCAGGGATTGAACTCAGGACCTCATATGTGGGAAGCCAGTGCTCAACCACTGAACTACACTGGCTCACCTCTAAGGTATATTTTTTAATGAAAAAAGTAAAGTTCAGAGGTGTGCAAATAATATGTTCTGAGTTGTACTTTTTGGAGTGTGTTTGTGATTTGTTTTTTTGAAAGGATATATGAACTTAAAAGTTTACTAACAATGGCTGCCATTAAGAAACTGAGAGTCTGAAGGGAGTGCTTATTTATCAATGTATATTTTTTTATACTCTGTGAAAACGTTGCACAGACATGTATTATCTTTCAACAAAATAAATAACCTTATAAAAAAGGAATTCAGCTCTTTGCCCTTAAAATTGAAAAAAAAGTATATAAAAGATTAGTAACATTTGAGGATCCTGAGGAAAACTATTAGAGAAGAGGTTAGGTACATCCCAGAGTTATTTCATTGAGTCTGATTAACCTTCCAGAGAACACCACGGTACAATTGCCAGCAGCATAGGCACAGATCAATAAAAAAGGGCCAAAGAAAATCTGATTAAATTCATTGACTGGGCTCATAGTAAGCAAAAGCAATTAGAGAAACATTTTTTGGTGGCATTCAGTAATCAAATATTTTGTTGCAGTACAGTCTTCCACAATTCCAAAATCACAAATAAATAAACCAGAATGAAGATTATATACACGTGTGTAATCACTCTTTTATTTGTAAGTTTTGTACTATAAAATATTTTTGTAAAATCTTTTTTAGAACCTAAACTAATGAAGTGAGTGATTCTTTCTCTGTCCTAATTTTTAAAGAACACCAAGAAAATAATGTTCATTCTTGGAAATTTAAGGGATTCCAATAAGTATATTAAGTTAGCTATTGGGTATTTGCCTATGCTCTTTTTATTAGTGGTTATTCTACGGATTATATATAAAATCACACACATCTCTCTCTCTCTCTCTATTTTATATATATATATATACACACACACACACGTAAAATCTTTCAGAGTCTACTTGAACTAATAATTTACCCTTTCAAGTAAAATATAGAAATCTTACAATTATATAAGTCCCTTCACTGCCTTCCATTTATCTTATATTAGTCATAAGAACTGCATCTACATACATTACAAACCCAATCGTGTTATAATTTTTTTCAATAGTTACACATATTCCTGTATATTATTGTTGGTTCACACTGAGTTTTGTCTTGTCTTCTTTGGAAGGTCATTCCATTGGCAGCTCAGTTTTCAGAGCCGTTGTCATGCAGCTTTGAGTCTATCCTAGGCATACGCCTCTCGGGTGTTAGGCAAGGACTTGGGCTATGGAGTCCCCTGTAGTTCATATTTCAAAGCCTTGACTACGTTGCTTTCAGTCTGTATGTATATGCGCAATTTGCAGGGCAGCTAGCCCATGGCTAGGTCTGGTTTAGAAGATCTCCTCTCCAAAATTTCCCTCACATGCTTCAGGGATTCCTCTACTTAGTCTTGTTGAGAAAGCCAGGGTTTCTCTTATTGTTTTAACTGCTCGTATGGCCTTGCGCCATCATGGGGCCACACTTACTTGCACTGTGAGAAAAGAGAGGGAGAAAATGATGGCTACTCCCCAATGTCCCCCCCACCAGAACACCTTTAAGATTGTAAGAGGCAATTTTCCTGGTACCTTTTGGGCAGAAGGATGGGTTTTACTCTTTGGTATTATGTCTGAACTGCTACCACATGGTGCAGCAATCTGACTGCGGCCATCATTGGTCAGGACAAGGCAGGTAAGAGCCTTCTGGCTAGAAAGACAAGGTTTCCTTGTAGTTTTGGGTGTGCAGTTCTGCACTGAGGCCACCCTGGGATCAAGACATTAGATTAAAAAAGGGGGGGGGGAAAGCTGGACACTCACCACTTAAGGCTTATCCTTCAAGGCTTTCCCCAGTCTGCCTGCTACTGTTTACTTTTCAGAGTTCTCAGGTAGCTGCTTTTTGTACTTTGTCCAGAGTTTTCATTTGTAATCAGTTGGAAGAGTTAGCCTGTAATAAGCTTATCAATCATGACCAGCATCAGACTGTAATAACATTTTAAAATTATGGAAAGCTATTTGTCAAAACATTTCCTTTTTTTCCTATGATAATTTCTCTTCTTAACTAAGAGTGCTTTTCCATTTCCTTTCCTTTCCTTTATTTTTTCCCTCAAGTAGGAATGCATTGGTCATTTTTTGCCCAGCCATCGTTTTTGAATGCTAGCAATACCGATTATGTGCTGGAAAGCAGTATGGTAAGACTAGAGGAGAATGGGATAGGGCAAACTGCAATTTTAATTTAATTTTGTTATTTCAAATGCCTTTTCATTAAATATGATGTGTTGTCTCTTATGGAAGGTACATCTCTGTTTTCATTTGCTAGGGCTGCTATAACAGAGTACCACAAACCAAAGAGTTTTAAACAACAGAAATTTTTTGTTTCACAGCTCAGGAGGCTAAAAGTCTGAAATTAAGGTGTCAGCAGGGCCATGCTTCCTCTGAAGTCTGTAGGGTTCTGGCAGCGGCTTGCCGGTAATCCTTGGCGTTCTTTGGTTTATAGTATAACTCAACTCTGCCTCTATCATTTGGCCATCTTCTCTCTCTGTCTGCCAGTGTCCAAATTTCCTCTTCTTATAAGGACACCATTCCTATCGGATTAGGGCCCATCCTAATCCAGTTTGTCCTCTTCTTAATAACAATATCTTCAAAGATCCTATTTCCATATAGGGTCACATTCACAGTACAGGGATTAGGATTTGAACATATCTTTTGTGGGGACGCATCTCAATCCATAACAAGCCCCTACTAAGACAATTGCTATTGCCTAAACCAGACCCCCTTATGCCTCATTTCCTCTGAATTGTGACCTGATGCTTGCTGCTTCTGTTTCTCCTTTTGTTCAACCTCACCTCTAACAACCTCCCTGGTGTCAGAGGCTGACTTGTAAACAGTAAAAATCCCTCCTCAGCTGCTATTTAGGAGTATTGTTCTCCTGTAATAATGTAGCTCGCTGCCCACATGCCTAGATTTCATAGGTCTAATCAAGAGGTCAGAGGTTGGATTTCTCAGGATTGTGGTGGTGAATCTGTCTCCTGGCTGAGGTCTAGGGATGGGTGTGTGGACTCTCAGTATAATCCCTGTGGGACTTAACTTCCCAGTGCTTGGCTGATATTCTTCATAGTTTGTTGCTGGGCATATGGTTATACCCTTGTGTTGTAATATTTTCTTCTATTTTGTCATTTTTTATGTTGCTATTGTTTCTCCGTAAGTTTCAAAAGATTGAAACGGAGTAACAAATATTTTCTAGTCCTCTTTTTAAATAGAAGTTTCAGTTCTTAACTTCTGATTTTAACCTTCATTGTCCTTCAGCAATCCCAGTCTACAGTAGCAGCTTCCTGTTCCCACAGCTGCAAAAGATCACAGAATCAATGAGTCTGGTATTCTGGACTCAGGTTGATTTTCCTTTTTGTTTGGGCACAAATTTCAAATATATAGCTGTGAAGGTCATACAATTTTTAAAATTTCTTAAATAAGTATTTTCTTGGGAGTTTTAGCAAATTCCTCAGTAACTACTGAACCTGCATTCCACAGCAACTCCAGGGAACATTCTCCTTTATGATCCTGTTTCTTCTGCATACAAAAGAGCTTCCTTCAAAGGTAAACAGAATGCTAACTACCCAGAAAATGGGAAAATTACTGACAAAGGACTCATATCTAGACTATATTAAGAACTCCTAAAAAACAATAAGAAAATGATAAACAGCTCAAACTTTTAAAAATGTTCAAAATATTTTAATGGGCATACCATAAAACAGGGCATCCAAATGGCCAATATACATGTGAAAATATACTCGTCATTACTTACCAGGGAAATGTGTACTAAAGCCACAATGAGACACCACTACTTACCCTTTAATATGGCTAAACTTTAAGAGACTGACAATAACAAATATTGGCAAGGATATAGAATAATTGAAACTCTTACACATTGCTGGTAGGAGAAGGAAATGGTACAAAATATTTGGAAAAATGTTTGTCATTTTCTACTAAAGCTAAACATGACCTCTCCTATGACCCTGCAATTTATTTTGGTATATATATCATAATATATGTACAAGAAAGTTGATAGTATGTTTTTTAATAAGATCACCACACTTGAAAGAACTCAATTACCTCTTTTAAGGAGAACGGATAAATAATTTATGATATACTCATTAAATGCAATACTACATGAAATTAATTAAAAGAACAAATGACTATGTCATGGAACAACATGAATAAATCTCACAAAAAGGAACCAGAAACAAAATAATTCATCCTGAATAATTCAATTTTTATGAATTTTAAGAACAGGCAAAACTAATTATCTATGACGGAAGAATAGTTAGGTCTGGGAAAACAAGGTTTAGAGTGGTAAGAGATATGAGGGAAACTTATGGGGTGATTAAAATATTCTATATCTTGATCTGAGTGGTGGTTACATGGATGTATATACATGTAAAAAAATCACTGAGTTGTACCCTTTATATACTTTACTACATGTATTACTCAATTAAGAAAAAAAAAGAACAAATCAGGCCTAAATGGAAATGCGGTTTTCCTGACTACCTGTGGAACATTTCCTAAGGCTGTATGACAAGTGCTTGGGAACACTGACCAGGACATTTGGAAATCACTAAGATAGCCTCACATCCATTGGTCTCAGTGAATAATTAGTTTCCTAGCCATTAGGCTCTCAGATACCTCTGAATATATTGAGGAAAAAGACATACACCAGGGACAAATTCTTGGAGTATAATGAGAGAATAATATTTCCATAAAATGATTTCCACACCAAAATTTTCCATATTTAGAGATATATTATATTTATATGCATGTAGCACAGCAGACACATGGTAAATAAAAATAACATCAACAGTTTGGTGTTTATGGAGCACTTTCTATGTGTCAGTCACTATGTTAAGTGCTTTATATTTTTTATCTCATTTGATTTGTCCAACAACCCTGTGAACTATATTATTTATTTGTCTGTTTTAATGAATATACTTTCATTTTTTAGAGCAGTTTTAGGTTTATAGGAAAATTTAGCAGAACATACAAAGACACCCCCCCCCCCATTTTTCCCCTTTCTCCTGTAAACGTGAGCCAGGTATTTTCACCCCCATTTTATAAAATAAGGAACTAAGGCAGGAGTGATGCTATAACCTGTGCAAGGTGCCAGCAGCAAGGGGCAAAGCCAGGTCAGTTCTCCATGCCCATCACTTCCTTTTGAATGCTACCTTCAAAACCTGCCTCTCACTTATTTTTATTTTTACTTAGAATTTGCCAACAGAACCTAGTTCTCTGAGAACCTAGTTCATTAAAGAAAGAAATATCACAGTTGCCGGACAGGAAGAGGATT
>JAQZBX010082868.1:0-13466 GCA_029593785.1 Cabassous unicinctus
CTGGTCATGGGCTTTCATTTTGAGGATGTTTTGATGACTTTTTCAATCTCTTTTCTTGTGATTGGTGTGTTAAGGTCTTATATTTCTTCTAGGTTCGGTGAAGGTTGTTCTTGTGTTTCTAGTAATTGGTTCATTTCATGTACACTGTATAATTTGTTGGCATACTATTTATAGTATTATTTTATTATCTCATTTATCTGTGTTATCAGTGGTAATTTTCCCCTCTCATTTCTGATTTTATTTATTTGCATCTTCTCTCTTTCTTTCTTTGTTAGTGAGCTAAGGGTTTTTAATTTTTTTAATCTTCTTGAAAAACCAAATTTTGGTTTTGTTGATTCTGTTCTTTTTTGTTCTCAATTCCAATTTTTTTTCTGGTCTCTATTAATTATTTCCTTTGTCTTGTTTTGGGATTTGTTTTCTGCTATTTTTCTAGTTCCTCCAGGTGTATAGTTTGGTAATTGATTTTAGCTCTTTTTTTTTTTTAAATGTAAGCATTGACGGCAATACATTTCCCTCTCAACACTACCTTTGCTGTATCCCATACATTTTGATAAGTTGTGTTCCTGTTTTTATTTGTCTCAAGGTATTTACTGATTTTTCCTGCAATTTCTTCTTGGACTCACTGATTATTTGAGTGTGTTGTTTAATCTTCATATATTTATGAATTTTCCATTTTTCTGCCCATTATTGATTTCTAGCTTCATTCCATTATGATCAGAAAAAGTTCTTTGTATAATTTCAGTCCTTTTAAATATATTAAGACCTGTCTTGTGACCCAACATACGGTCTATTCTGGAAAAAGATACTTAAGTAGAAAAAAGAAAAAAAAGTTACATAAGCACTTGAGAAGCATGTATACCCTGCTGTTTTGGGGTGTAATGCACTAAATATCTGTGAGGTCTAGTTCATTTATCATATTATTCAACCTCTCTGTTTTCTTATTTATCTTCTGTCCAGATGTTCTATCCAATGCTGAGAGTGGTGTATTGGAGTCTCTAACTATTATTATAGAAATGTCTATTTCTCCTCTGAGTTTTGTCAGTTTGCCTCATGTATCTTGGGACAACCAGGTTAGGTGCATCAACATTTAATACAGTTATTTGTTTTTTGGTGAATTTCCCTTTTATTAATATATAATGACCTTCAACATCTCTTATAACAGTTTTGTACTTAAAATCTATTTTGTCCAATATTAATATCACTTCTCCAAGTACTTTTTGTTTACTATTTGTATTGAGTATATTTTTCCAACTTTCCAATTTAAACCTGATTGTTTTCTTACCTCTGAGGCAAGTCTCTTGTAAACAGCATATAGATGGCTCATATTTTTATCGATTCTGTCAGTTTATATGTTTGTTGATTTCACTCCATTAGCATGCAATATTATTATTGTGAAGGCATTACTTACTTCATCCAGTTTTATCCTTTGACTTTCCATATTTGTATCTTTCTAATGTCTCTCTTTTTACCCTTTATGTAATCTTTACTAATAAACTTAATTTTTACACTCTTCTCCAAGTCTCTTGCCCTTGTCTTTTACTCCACTAAGAGGGTGCACATCATATTCAAGGGGTTTGGGAAATGAAAGACCCCCAAAAGCATTTTTTCTTCTTGCAGTCTTCCCAGTCTGGCTCAAAATGCAGTCTTCACCAAATCTTTCCACAGAGGTATCTCTTTCAACCTCCACTTGTCCATGATTCTGGTCTGGCCAGAGCTGAGAGTCAAAGGAGTCTCTGCTGACTACACCCACTGAGGAGAAACCTCTCTTTGCTCTCTGTCACAACCTCCCATTTACCAGAGAGGAAGAAGTCTGCTCCCTTCTCAGTCAGCTGCTGTGAGGAACAAGTTTTATCCAAGCTGTCCACTTTGGGAGTTGGAGAAGGGTCCTATTCCCAGGTGCAGGTGCTAGTAACTTATGGATTTTGTTTCACCTTCTTTGTCTCTCTGTCCCTCACCCTCCTGGACAATGCAGAAATTTCCTTGTCTGCAGTTCCCCAAAGCAACTTCCTCAGGCAGCTTTTTTCTTTCCTCCATTTGCATGTGTGTGTGTGTGTGTTTAAAAAAAATTACTCAAGTATATCATTCATACATGAACATACTTGAATAATATGTGTATAATAAAATTTGTAATTTACTTGGTTCAAGGCCTCCATTGTTTTTGTAAGATAGTTGAGCCCTGCCTACCTTCTCCAATGCCATCTTCTGAGAAGTCGTCACTGGATTTTTCATTGTGATTTCAGTGAACAAAAAAAGCACTATTCAATGTTCTGTAGTGAGATAAGGAATTTATAAAGTGAGTTTTCTCCTCAAGAAATAGCCAAATCAATCAACATGTTCAGCCTTATTTTTTTTTTATATTTATGTTTTATATATCTGTATTTAGTATAACATTAAAATGGTTAGGTATATCCCTGGAATTTTTATTTTTATGCAAACATGTGGCAATGGTGTACATCAAGGTTTCTCAAACTTGCATCATTCATGAGTACTTAATGAATAGAGTCTTGAATAATTAGCATTAAAATGAAAAATAATTAAGATTTTAACCTTTGCCAGTGGATGTGATATTTTCATTTAATAATAAAATTAGTAACAATATCATATTAAAATTACTGAGCATAAATATATTAAGCAAGATTTCATGAAGATATATATTTCCAACCTATATTGACAATTTGGAATTATTTATCAGGTGAAATATCCAGACAACTTTTTTTTTTTTTTTTACTTTTTTTAACTCAATTCAGAAACTTCTACTTTGGAAAATTCCAAAAACTTATTTAAAGTTAATTTTGGTATTGTAACGGTGGTTATGAAGAGAATTCTCACTGGAACCTCTTTCCCTGAAGCCTGGAGTGTAAGGCTTTCTTTGAAGATATTAGCTTGAATTGATTCTCATTCACTTTTTCGGATTTATTAAACAACAGAAAACATTTCTTCATCTTTCTTAGATTATCTGACATTTTTTTAAGCCTGCAAGATTGCATTATAAATATTATTCTTCCACTGACTGAATACAAAGTTATTTTTTCAAAGGATAGTAAATGCCACATTCAGTTATAATGTCCTATGCACCATCCAATTTGATAGGCATAATATACTTTATGAGAACCTGCAATTCAATGTATCTATACCCTTCATTTCTGAAAAATCATGATTCAAAACATGTACAAATTATAAGTGCAAAACCATAGGTTATGATCTAACTCTTTCATAGTACAGTGCTGTGCTTTGAGGTTATTTGCAGAATCTATCTATCTATCTATCTATCTATCTATCTATCTATCTATCTTCTATCTATATCTATTTTTCTGTCTATCTATCTATCTTCTATTGATCTCTGGATGTGCTTGTGTATGTGTGTGTGTGTGTGTGTGTATATATATGTATATACACATATTACATATATTCTATGTTACAGTATTACATACCTTATTGTGGTGCAGAGACAATCTATTTTCATGTTTCCTTTCAGTTCTCTGTCTGAATAACACTGTACATAATAAATTGAAACTACATTTGGGTTTTGAAATATATCCCTGATTGTGTTAATTCATAGCATTGATATGACCTCTTAATTTCTACAATGTCACTTGCAACAATTCTGAAAAAGGGAAAATTTTGGCCAAACCAAATAGAATACACTAGATCATCTGAAAGAGAGGCTTCTCCCCTAGCATAAGCAAGGAGTGAATGGCTGATGAAAATTCAAACAGAAGGAATGAAAAAAGGTTTAGAAAAATTCTATGACCAAAAAAATAACAAGTTTCCTGAGGATCTCCCAGAAATATGTTCAGTTAGGGTTACACTGTCTTCTTGGTCTCTCAGTTTCCCAAAGGATATTTGCTTTCATTTTATGTCTGATTAATGGGTGTTAGCCACAAGACCCATGATGATTAGTTTAGGTTGCTTCTCAGGAGACACAAGTCCAAGGATGAGTTACATATTAGTTATTAGTTGTCTAATTAGCTTAACAATTCCCAGGGTTATTCTTCAAGTACTTCATCAACAAAAGTTATGCTGGATTCCAAAACCTTACCTCATTATTTAACCGTCAGATCCTCTTGATATTTTCATTTATTATCATGAAGCCTTCCTGATAGTGTTTTAACAATGCTATGCTCTGAATGCAAGTAGCCTAAATGACTGGAACTGGGATACACCATCATATGAGAATAATCTTATCTGTTCCATCCATAAGAACAAAACATATGTTAATGATGGACTTAGATATATTTAGAAAATCAAAATATCTTAAAACTGTTTCAATTTCAGTATCCATTGGAACACATGCAACTCAAGAACTCCTAAAGTGTTGTGACAATGGGGCTGGATTGTTTCACATTCTTCATTCACCAGTTTTCAGTCTACATAAAGCACATTTAATGAAAAGTTCATTTTATTAGATGAGTGCAATATTTTCATACTAAGGGAAAATAGCCTTGATTGCACAAGTTTTGCTAACAGTATCTCACTTATGTTATTTGCGTGTGAAATATAGACCAACTCTAAGAGAAATGAAAAATAAAGTGTCACTTTTAATAACAATTATAAGGTTTGCAGAGTCACCAAATTGCTTAACAGGATTGGCATCAAGAATCTTTCAGTTTTATATTTTATTCAGCTATATGAACTCTAGTACTAAATACATGTATGTTCAACTCAAATGTCTCCTGTTTCCATTTGTAATTATTGCATTTGCCATCTATGGAAATCTAGGGACATGAATTAAATCAAATTACAATTATTCCATTGTATTCTAAACCACAATTAACAGAAATTATTTTTAGTTAGATAACAGTTTCTTGCTTCTGGATCTGTGCCTACCCTAGAGACAGAAGACAGTCAATGCTGACACTGGAACAATATAAGTCAGCCTGCATAAAAATGAGTTGGAAAGAGAAGCCTTAAAATAGTATATCAATATAATTGTTATTTAAATCTTCTTTTTCAGTCTTTATTGACATTTTGGAATATGCCTAATTATAATTGCCCCTCATAAAGAAAGTTATTCATTATTACTATTTACATGTCTTCATTTATCCTTCTGCTTCCATTTACTGCAACTATGCTTTTTTCCACAGTGTTGTAAATCTTCAACCCTCAAGTAAAATTTGGTCTTTATTTTCCACTGCATTAACTTGCTTTGGGTGGTTGGGATTCTCTGTGGTAAATTTCACCACCACTAGTCCATGCTTATTTGGGTATAAAAGTTGTAAAAATGCTGTACTGATACATTCACTTTATATGATAGATGTTTTAGTTTGCTAAAGGCAGCCAAGGCAATATACCAGAAATGCGTTGTCTCTTACAGTGGGGATATTTAGGTTAGTAGGTTACGGTTCTGAGGTGATGAAAGTTCCAATCAAGGCATCATCAAGCAATGCTGTCTCCCCAAAGACCTGCACATTGAGCATCTTCTGCTTACTCCCTTCTCTTCTGGGTATCATTGCTTCCTCTTTCCCAAGTTCTGTTGATTTTAGGTCCTTGCTCTCGAGGATTTCTGTCTCTGCTCCTCTGGCTTTTGCTCTGTCAGCTACTGGAAGTTTCTCTCTGAGCTCCTGTGTGTGTCTGCATTCCCCTCTCTCAGTATCCATCACATTTATAAAGGACTCCAGTAAGAGGATTAAGATATACCCTGGATCATACCTTACTGAAATAATTTAATCAAACCATGCTGCCTGTAACAGGTTCACCCCCAAAGGAATGGACCAGTTACAAGAGCACGATTTTCTGTGGTTCATGCAGACTTAATCGACCACTGTAGAGATCAGCCCAGAATCTCTATTTCTTCTAAGATAATTTGGGAGATTCCATGATTTTATAAATTTCTACATTTCATCTAAATATCTACTATATTGATATGCAATTGCTCGTAGTATTCTATTATAATACCTGATTTCTGTGACATCAACAGTAAGCTCCCCATTATCAATTCTTATTTTATTAGTTCTTGTGAATCATCTCTTTGTTGTAGTCAGTATGGCTAAATATTATCAATTTTATTGTTAAAATTGATTTTCAAGACAACCCTTTCTTCCATTGATTTTCACTAATATTTTTAATTTTCTATTTCAAGTATCTTCACTCTAAGTATTTTCTCTCTTCTTTTAGATTAGGATTTAATTTGTTCTTTATTTCTAGTTCTTTAAGATGGAAGATCAGATGATTAATTTGAGGTTTGATTATTTTATTCTTTATTAGAGAAGTTGTGGTTTTACAGAACAATCATGCATAAAATACAGGACTCCCATATGCTGCCCTATTACTAACAGCTTGCACTGGCGTGGAAGATTTGAACAACTGATGACAGAACAGTTTTATAATTGTATAATTAACTATAACCCATATTTGATGTAGTATTCACTGTTTGTGCAGTGTAGTTCCATGAATCTTTAAAAATATTTATGCTGTTACCATACATACAATCTGAATGCTTCCTCTTTTAATTGCTTTCAGATACATAATTCAGTGCTGTTAATTGTTTTCACAATGTGTTACCATCACAACCATCCATTACCAAATATTTCCATCATTCCACATAAGAACCTGGTACATTTTGTTCTTTATTTTTAAAGAAGCTACAGATTACATAAAAGTTACAAGAAAAATATATAGATTCCCATATATACCACCACCTTTCCCTCTCACACTTTCCTCCATTAATGTCATCTTTCATTAATGTGGTACATTTGTTACAATTGAAGAACACATATTGAAGCCTTGCTGCTATCCATGTTCTATAATTTTCAATATGGTGTACACTTTGCACCACACAATTTTATAGGTTTTGAACAAATGTGTAATGGCTTCTATCTGTCATTGCAATATCATGCAGAACAATTCTAATGTTCTCAAAATGCCCCATGTTACACCTGTTCTTCCCTCTCTCTCCCCTCAGAATCTATGGTGATCACTGTCTTTACATCAATGTTACAAGTTCTTCTATTACTTGAATAATAATGTCTACTTTAGTCCATAGTTGCATCCCCACTTATGTTGTTTCATTCCTCAATCTTGTGGATTTTGGGATGGTGAAGCCCTCTTTCCTTCCAATTGAGAGGGGGCTTAGATCCCATGGAGCAGATGGATAGAACTGTCATGCATATAGTTGTAGATACTCTCTGTTTTTAAGGATTGGCATTGTCCATTATCAACCTTTTTAGTTTTCTGGATGAATCTGATGAACTGGAGAGTAGGTGTTGGTTGCAACTTTGCTGAAGTTCAGGATTCAACTGGCATATGAACACTCAGAAGATTTAAGTCCATGGGACATACATTTAATGAGTATAGTGCTAATTACAGGCTTAAATAAAGGGGCAGAAAAACCATGTGTGGGAAAATTACAAATGAATCTAACTCTGATACATTGGGGAGATAGGTTATCATATATTCCAAGGTAAGGCTCATTGATGGGGTGACAATTTTCTGGGGTTGTCTGCCTTGCCTCTAGTGTCTAGATGTTTCTAGAGCCATCAGAAGCACCCTTGCTTGAGGTACTGTTTACTTTGGCAGTCAATGAGATCCTTCTGAAATGTGCTTAAGCATAACCTCTGGAATGGCCACTCATCTCACTTTGAAATCTCTTAGGCATAAAAACTCATTGTATTTAAAATTTCCCCTTTTTGAGAAAAAGTCTTTTACTTAATGCATTGCTAGTTGGTGCTTGGTAATAATCCCTCAGTGCCAGGGAGGCTCATTCCTGGGAGTGATGTCCTATGTGGGTGGAAGGCAGTGAGATTATATGCTGAGTTTGGCTTAAAGAGAGGCCACATTTGAGCAACAAGGAGGCTTTCAAGAGGTGACTCAGGCAATATATGTTACCAGTCTAAGTTTCAATTTCACAAGAGCAAGGCTCATAAGTACAGTCATCAATATAAAGGGCCTGACATATTGGTCTGTGCACCTTCACTAGGTACTGTCGATATAGTCTAGAGACTCTTCCCACTCTATTAGAGAATGTAACAGGACTCCCCAGGATATGAATTCAATATTCTGTTGGTTGTTGTGTGGGTCTCCACACACTTAGACAAAACCCGATGACCACATAAACACCTTCATATTCCATAGAGGTATTCCCCAGTTGCATCCATCGCCACATATCCTCCCACAACCGACCCCCTACACCACTGATCCTTCCTGCCACAGTTGCAACCCTTCTGCAATCCAAAACCTCACCCAAAACAAAGAAGAAAAAAAGAGTAAAAAATGAAAATAAAAAAATTTAAAAGTTGCATTTGTCATCCCTGTAAGATCTGTTACTTTTAATGAATATTGAAAATTTCTTATATATGTTATTCCAGTGCCTTTTTTTTTTTTCATTTTATTTTCCAAGAACGTTTAGTTTATAGAAAAGTCACAGAAAGATATAAGGATTCCCATATACTGCCCCACACACATCTTCTCCTACCAATAACATCCTACATGAGTATGGTACATTTGTTACAATTGATGAACAAATATCAAAGCATTGCTACTAACCATGGTTAATGGTTTACATTATGGCTTATATTTTGCACCGTATACTTTTATAGGTTCTGACAAAATGTATAATGGCCTGTATCAGTCACTTTGAGAACAGGCAGAACAACTCCAGTGCCCCCCCCACCAAATGCCCAATGTTCCATCCATTCTTTCTTCCCTCTTCTCTCTGAACTTATGGCAACTGCTAAGTTTCAATTTTTGAAGAATAAGGTTCATAGTTACATGCATTAATATTGAGGAATTAACATATTTGTCTGTCTTGTATTTGGCACTCCTTATATACTCAGGAGATTCTTACCCCTGTTTTTGAGAACAAAGGAAGAAATTGGTACATTTTAAGCCATAACTTCCCACCTTGTTCCCTGGTAACCTACATGCTATATTCTTATTCTATGAGTTTGCATATTATACTTATTTCAAATCAGTGATATCATAAAATATTTGTCTGGCTTATTTAACTCAACAAGAGGTTCATCTAAATTGTCACATATATCAGGAATTCATCCCATTTTATGGTTAAACAATAATCCATTATATGCCTACACCACATTTTATTTAGCTATTCATTGGTTGATGGACACTGGGTTGCTTCCATCTTTTGGCAATTGTGTATAATGCTGTTATGAATTTTGGTGTACAAAGATCTGTTAAAGTCCCTGCTTTCATTTCTTTGGTGTATATAACAAATGCATAGTAATGGGATTAGCTCATTATATGGTAGTTTTATACTTAGATTTCTGAGGATCCCAAACTATCTTCCAGAGCAGCGGCACCATTTCATATTGGCACCAGCAATGGGTGAGTGTTCTTATTTCTCTGCATCCTCTCCAACACTTACTATTTTCCGTTTTTTAAATAGCAGCTTTTCCAGTGGGTATGAAATGGTATCTCATTGTGGTTTTGACTTGTATTTCCCTAATGGTTAATGATGTTGAACATCTTTTCCTGTGCTTTCTGGATATTTGTATATCTTCTTTGGTTAGGTGTCTATTCAAGTATTTGGCCCATTTATTAATTGGTTTGCTCATCTTTTTGTTGTTAATTGAAGGATTTTTAAAACTGTATTCTAAATATTAAAACTTCATTGGTTTAGTTTTATCTGTATATTTTGACCGATTGTGTAGGTTAATATTTAACTTTCATGATAAAGCCCTTTGAGCTGCAAATATTTTTAACTTTAATGAGGTATCATTTAACTATTTTTTGTTTCTTTTTTGTTGTTGTTGCTTGTACTTTGGATGTAAAATCTAAAAAACTATTACTACAACAAAGTCCTGACAATGTTCTATATTTTCTTCTAAAACATTGGTAGTTCTGGTTCTTAGGTTTAATTCGTTGATCCATTTTGCATTGATATTTTATAAGGTATTGTATTAGTCATTGTTCTCTCAGGAAACAAAATCAACAGGAGATATGTCAATAATATGAGATTTTATGAGTCTCCCATGCAACCATGGGGATGCACAAGTCTGTTCCATAGGCAGGCTGCAAACCAGGGGCTCCAATGAAAGTCTAATGAAATGTCCTTGGTGAGTTTCTGGGAGGAGCTGGCCGTCCAAAGACGAGCTGGGAAATTCTCTCCAAATGTTGAAATTACTTCCCCTTTTAAGGCATTCAACTGATTGGATAAAAGTGTCACCCATTGCTGATGCAATCTCCCTGATTGATGCAGATGTAATCAGCCATCCATGCAGTAATCTCACTGGTGACCAAAGTCCCTAAATGCTCTTGTATTACAATTAGCTCAGTGCTTACTTGACCAAACACCTGGACACAATTACCTGGCCAAGGTGACATATTAGCTTAACCAATACAGCTATGATATAGGGGTCCTCCTTCTTTTGTTTGCAAATGGACATCCAGTTTCCATAGCACTAGTCTTTGAAAAGCCTTTTCTTTCCTTATTTAGTAGCCTTTGGTCCCTTGTCAATAATCAGTTGGCCATAAATGTGAGAGTTGATTCCTGTGCTCTCAATTAAATTCCTTTGTTCTATATATCTGTGCCACTACAATGTCATATGTGTGTGTGTGTGTGTGTGTGTATGTGTGTGTGTCTAAAACATACAGCTACTGAATAATTGTTTTATTTTCCTCTGCTGCTCAAGTAAATAGCATGCAATGGTTCAGCTTGAACAGTGAGAATTATACCTCACAGATTTGAGGCTGGAATAAAGTTTAAATCAAGACATCATCAAGCACATACTTTCTCCCCAAAGACAGTAGCATTCTGGCACTGACTGCCTAAGAACTTTTAAGGAACATATCAGGTGTCAAGGTTCATGGCAGTGTTCCCTGGTTTCTCTCTTCTTCTGGGTTTCATTGATGTTAATCTTCTTGCTTCCTGTGGCTTTCTCTCTTTGTGAAATTCATTTGGCTATAAAGGACTCTAGTAACAGGATTAAGATACATTAAGATACATCATAATTGAGGTGTGCCAAACCTTAATTAAAGCAAACTCATCAAAAAGTCCTATACACAGGAATGAATTAGTTGTAAGAACATGTTTTTCTGGATTACATACAGCTCCAAACCACCACAGTAATCTGATTTTTGTCTGTTTATCAGACATATGGCAGTATCTTTTGTATCCTATAATAAAATCAGTAGAATTGCTAATTATGAAATATAAATAGCCTGAAAAAATAATCTTGGTTAGTATGTATCATTGTTAAAGTTAGAATAGATTGATTTTACTATATTCTGCTGAATAGTCACTATAAATTGAAATTGTAGTTTGATCATACAGACTACACTAATGGTTTTCAAAATCACAATATATACAAGTTTTTTCTTTGTACATGATTTTACATTGTGCTTAGCTTGTAATTTTATTGTTTTTGCAAAATAAATCAGTGAAGTATTTATGGATCCAAACTGCAGAACAGGAATTCTGATTTTGTTAAACAGTAATCGGCTAGTAAATTAGCCATCTAACTATATAATTCAACCCGTTTTTCACTAAGAAGTTCTCCCTTATGTATTTTTTGGTTAATGTTTTTAATTAGAGAAGTAGTAGGTTTACAGAAATTTCATGTGAAAACTATATTATTCTCATATACCTACTATTGGTAACACTTTGTATTAGTATTGTAATGTTTTTGCAGTTGAAAAAAGAATAATAAAATTGTCCTAACTATAGTCTATAGTATATAGTCTTGTGTTTTATTTTTCAATTTTCATTCTAGTAACACACATACCACTTGAAATTTCCCCTTTGACCATATTTACCTATATAATTCAGTGCTGTTAATTAAACACACAATATTGTGCTGCAATCACTACTATCCATTTCCAAAGCATTGACAGAGTTGGACTTAGGGCTTCCCTACACACGGTTCATCTGCCCTTTCCATTTGAACGTATAATTGGGGCTGGAGTTGGTAAGTGTATATCCAAGAGACTAGAATATTTGGGTTGTCCATGTGCCAGCTGGGCCCCTGAGCCTCAGCAGAGTTGCAACACATAATGACCAGTTCATTGGACTCACCCAGGACAACTGCCAGGGAGATGATGATGGATAACAGCCATGCCAGGAAATGGAGACAGTCTGCAGCTGCAGGCAGGATAATCCCATCCATCTTCCCCATGGGATATAAGCCCTCTTTCAATTGGAGGTCGAGTGGACATCACCATCCCAGACTACTCAGGATGTGGGGGAAGAGCTATGGAGTAGAGTGGACTTACTGGTATTCTACTATAGACTTATTGTGATTCTAGCAATGGAAGAAATTACAACATTGATGTGGAGTCAGTGGCCACTGTGGGCTCTGGCAGCAGGGAGAGGGAAAAACACATGTAATATAGGGGCTTTTTGGGGAACTTGAGTATCATCCTTAATGACATGGCAATGACAGATATAGGCCATTTTATATCTTTCCATAATCTACAGAACTGTGTGGGAGAGAATATAAACTACAAAGTGAACTATGGTCCATGCTCAGTGGCAATGCCCCAAGATGTGTTTATCAATGGCAATGAATGTGCCATTCTTATGAAGGATGATAATGTGGGTGGGTGTGGGAGGTGTAGGGAGTGGGGCATATAGGAATCCCTATGTGTTTTTTTAATTTTTTAATTTTTTAAAAAGGTACTTAGATTACATAAATGTTACACAAAAAATATAGGGAGGTGGGCGCATGATTCACATTGTAGACCACACTTTCTCCCATACAGTTTTGCATGTTATATGATGATATAAAATGGCTTATATCTGTTGTTGCAATGTCACTCAGGACAATTCTCAAGTCCCAAAAAAGCCCTTGTATTATACTGCTTTTCCCTCTCCCTGTCCCCAGAGACTCCAGTGGCCACTGGCTCTATATGAATATTGTAATTTCTTCCATTGCTTGAATCACAAAATGTCTATAGTAGATTACCAATAAGTCCACTCTAGTCCTTAGCTTTTCTCCCCATCCTGAGGAGTCTGAGATGGTGATGTCCACTCCACCTCCAACTGAGAGGGGGCTTATATCCCATGGGGAAGATGAATGGGATTATCCTGCCTGCAGCTGCAGTCTCTCTCCAAGGAATCCCTATATTTTTTGTATAACATTTATGTAATCTAAGTATTTTTTTTAAAAAAATTCTATATAAAATAAAATAAACCTGAATGTAAACACTGTTTAAATTAAACATTAAATCCCCATTCCAATCCAGTCTTTGTTAACCTACATTCTAGGTTCTCATTGTTATCAGTTTGCTTATTCTGTGAGGTCGTACAATATTTGTCATTTGTGTCTGGCTTATTTCACTCAGCAAAATGTCTTCAAGGTTTATCCATATTGTTGCAACAATCTCAACTTCATTCCTTTTTATCTCTGAATAATATTCTATTGTATGTTTTTACCACATTTCGTTGATCCATTAATCAATTGATGGATACTTGGGTTGCTTCCATCTTCTGGCAATTGTGACTATACCACTATGAACATTGGTGTGTAAATATCTGTTTGAGTTGCTTTCAGTTCCTTTAGATATAGACC
>JAQZBX010082869.1:0-13464 GCA_029593785.1 Cabassous unicinctus
TGTCTGGCTTGCTTCACTCAACATAATGTCCTCCAGGTTCATCCATGTTGTCATATGCTTTACGACTTCATTTCTTCTTACAGCTGCATAATATTCCATCGTGTGAATAGACCACAGTTTGTTTATCCATTCGTCTGTTGATGGACACCTGGGTTGTTTCCAGCTTTTGGCAATGGTGAATAATGTTGCTATGAACATCAGTGTGCAGATATTATTATTATTTTAAATTTTTATTTTTTTATTTTTAGGAGGTACTGGGAATTGAACCCGGGACCTTGTACATGCAAAACAGGTGCTCAACCACTGAGCTACACCTGCTACCCTATTATTTTTATTTTTTATTTTTTTTAATTTTTTTTTTAAAGATTTATTTATTTTATTTATTTATCCCCCCCTTGCTGCTTGTGCTACTGTGTCCATTCACTGCGTGTCTTCTCTGTGTCCGCTTATCTCCCCCTTGCTGTGAGGTCTTGCCCCATCAGCCCACTGCGCCGGCGCGAGCTGGCCTGCCCTCACAAGGAGGCATCCGGAAGCGAACCCGGGGCCTCTCATATGGTAACCAGGTGCTCTATCCATTGTGCCACACCCGCTTCCTGCCTTGAGGTTGCTGCATCAGCCCACCGCACCGCTCAGGCTGGCCTGCCCTCACAAGGAGGCCTCGGGACTCGAACCCGGGCCTCCCATATGGTAAACGGGGACTCTATCCACTGAGCCACACCCGCTTCCCTATTATTTTTAAAAATGGAAAATAACAAGTGTTGGAGAGGATGCAGAGAAATTGGAACTCCAGTGCATTGTTGGTGGGAATGTAAAATGGTGTAGCCATTGAGGAGCTTCCTCAAAAAAATGAATATAAAATTATCATATGATCTGGCAATTCCACTTCTAGATACATACCTGAAGAGAGTGAAAGCAGGGTCTCAAAGAGATACTTGCACATCAATATTTATAGCAACATTATTCACTATAGCTAAAAGTTGGAAACAACCCAAGTGCCCTTCAACAAATGAATGAATAAACAAAATGTATGACACACAAGAAATGGAGTATTACTTGGCCATTAGAAAGAATGAAGTATTTAGACATGTGGCAACATGGAAAAACCTTGAAAACATTATGCTTGATAAAATAAGCAAGGCACATAAGGACAAAAATTGTATGATATCACTTATAAGAGATGACTAGGAAGAGTAAATTTGCAGAGATAGAAAGCACATTGGAAGGGGGCGGATATGGCTCAAATGGTTGGGCATCCACTTCTCATATGGAGGGACCTGGGTTTGATCCCCGGGACCTTCCAGTAAAATAAAAAAGAAAAATATAGAAGGTGTGGGGGTGAGCCGCCCAGGCCCTGCCTAACCACACAGCAAGCTGGTGACGTAACAGCAGAGTGACACAAGGGAGACCCAAGAGGAGATGCGCCAAAAAACCAGGAACTGAAGTGGCGCAGGTGGCAGAACGCCTCTCTCCCACATCAGAGGTTCCCAGGATTGAATCCTGGTGTGAGGGCAGGAAACAGACACAGAGAATTGCCCAACGAATGGACTCAAAACAGCAAAAATGGGGGGAGGGGGGATTAAAATGGATAAAATGTAAAAAATAAATTAATAATAAAAAGAAAGCACATTGGAGGTTACCAGCAGGTGGGAAGGAAAAGTGTTTGGTTGTAAAAATAAAAAATAAAAGAATGTCATGTTTCTAAAATTCCCATTCAATATTAATAAAGTTTTCAAAATAAAAAAAAAATATGCCAGAGTCTATGCACTTTCTTTTTTAAAGATTTATTTATTTATTTATCGCCCCCTTGCTGCTTGTATTTGCTGTGTCCATTTGCTGTGTGTTTTTTCCGTGTCTGCTTATCTCCCTCTTGCTGCGAGGTCTTGCTGGATCAGCCCACCGCGCCGTGCGGCCGGCCTGCCCTCACAAGGAGGCCCCGGGAAGCGACCCGGGGGCCTCCCATATGGTAAACGGGAGCTCCATCCATTGAGCCACACCCGCTTCCCATCTATGCACTTTCTTAATGCTAATCCTTATTTTTTAAAATGCTGCTTAGTCCTAAAAGAATACTTCTCTGAACATTCCTGTACTGTTTTTTGGAATGCATATGTACACGTCTGTTGTGTATATAGTTAGGAGTAGAATTACTCAGTTGTAGGATATGTAGTAATCCTGACTCTGCCAGTTAACAGCTGTATTACCTTGGGCAACTACCCAGAACCTCTAGAGAACACCAGTCTCCTTATCTGTACCAAGGATCTAATCTCAACTTGAGGGGTACAAATCTGTGAAAACTGCTTTCCTCAATTAATAAAGGGGCATAGTTACTGAGAAACCGTATTCTCTAAAATCATGCATTTTCAGAAAATTTGCTGTTTGAAATATATCAGTAAGAATGGAACATTCCACTCTTGCCTGGAGGATCAGAGTTACTTTGACACAGAGAAGCAATTTCCATTCCCAACCCAGGTGCAGAGCTTCAGATAAGGGGTTTCCACATACAACATTATGCATTTAACTTCATGTTGTAGTTTCCAGGGAAACAGGATCCCAACTCCTTATTAGCTAAGACATGATGTTAATCTCTTTACATATAGCTTGGTGTGCTTTGAGGCATTCCAAACACTACTTCTTTTAAATTTTACCTTCACTCGATCTTTCCCCTAAATCCTAGAATAACTAACTCTTCCCATTTGGTAAGATGCCTCAGGATTCCTCTTGTGTGAAGTCTCCTTTGCAACAGCAAGTTAATATACCTAACTTTGTCAGAGCATCGGTGGGCTTTATCAGATGGCCTTTATCTTGGGAATTACTAGTAATGGATGTAAAACGTGTGTACACTGCCTGGCACCTGAATAGGCTTTTAAAAAAACAGCGAAGTTAGTTTTTTATTATTCGTTTATGAATTCAATAAATGTTTTTTTGACATCTACTATTTGCAAGGCAAAAATTCACTGCTATGAGAGATGCACGGATAGAAAAACCACTTTTATTTCAGATGGAGGAAGAAAACAACAGCAACAACCATATCTTCAATTCCTAGGAGATAAATAACTTTACTAAATTTCACTATAAATAGTGTCAAGTATAAATAAAAACATCCTCAAGACTGTTTTGTGGATAAAAAGTACAATTTACATGATTTGCTATAAGATTTGACAAAAAACTATGGACTTTAAGGATCAGTAGTTTTAATAACCAGAATGAGAGCCCCCAAATGTCATCTGTCCCCTTCTATAGGGAAAGAAATGCTCAAAAAGAAAAAAAAAAAAAAATCATTCCCACATATGGAAATACAGGCAAACAGCTTCCTCTCTTTGCAATTTCCCAGAGACTGCAAAGCAGGCTTGGGTTGGGGTGGAGTGGAGAATACAGGAAACAAACACTGTCAGTTCCCCTTTACTTCTCCCTGTCTTGATCTCCTTCCAAAGAAAAACCATACCCATTCTTTCCCTTCATCTTTCGCTCACAAAATGCAACCGTCCATGGGATTATTGAGGTCATATACGTCAAATTACTTAAGGAAATGGTTTTAAATGTTGGGAGTCTAGCTCGCGAAGAAATTCCGGTTTGGGATACACATGAAGAGGCTACTTGGGAGGGATTTAGATGGAGATTAATTTGGAAATTTGGAGATGGGTTTTAGGGAAGTAGTGAGATGACGACGGAGTCAGCTTGCTGTATAAGTTTTGTATTAACCTCTATGACCTTAATTTTCTCATCTGTAAAAGGGGAAATAATAATGCTTACTTGGCGGACTTACTTCAGCTTTTTAAAATTGTCCATTATTTATTTGAAGATAAAAATATAGATAGAACATCGTCTTTTGCTGTAAAAGAGCTTGTAAATAAGTAAATTGCAGTAAGGATTCACACACATACTACTTGCTCAAAACTATTATTATTATTATTTTATTGTTTAGAATTAGAAGAGCGATGGAGGGCGAAATGAAAGTGGTTTTAAGTCGTAAAGTGCTCCGCAAACACTACCAAAGTCCTAGAGAATGGAAATAGAGCGAGGAGTTTGGTTGCAGATAATGAGTTTCGAGGTTGTCAAATTCTCCCATCCTCGGGCTTGAATTCTCAAAATAGAGCAGAATAGGATGATTACATAGGCTGAATCATCTTCTAGTACAATTTCATGCAAATAGCAAATTCTTGCCTCCTGTCAGTGTGCCACGCCAGCCAAGGACCTAAACTGAATCCCAAATATGTGATGTCATCTTTCCGCCGCGCATCCCAAGCCCGCGTGCGCCCAGCCTCTAAGGTCCCAAGCACCAGTTTCAGTGACGCGTGCGCACTGCATGTGGGCGGGGCTAGTGCGCACGCAGCCTCAGCTGTTTCCCCGCCCTTTCTCTTCCCGGTTTCCCGGTCAGCCAGCTGGTGCGGTCTGACGGCTGCTTCCGGTAGGAGCTCGGTGCTGGGCGAGCGGGTCTGAGCTCCTCGTCATGTCCTACGGCCCCTTAGACATGTATCGGAACCCGGGGGCCTCTGGGCCCCAGCTCCGAGACTTCAACAGCATCATCCAGACATGCAGCGGCAACATCCAGCGGATCAGCCAAGCCAGTGAGCCGGGAGACCGGGCTGGGGGGCGGGCGCCGTCGGGGTGCAGGCCTGCGTGAGCCGGGAGACCGGGCTGGGGGGCGGGCGCCGTCGGGGTGCAGGCCTGCGTGAGGCTGTCGGGACGCTAAACCTGGCCGGGGCTAGAGCCAAGGTCACGCCTGAGGCCGTCGGGCTCTCCACCCTTGGGACGGTGGGCTGCCATCCCCGAGTATGTTAGGCCCTGGCCCCGGAAGGGTTCCGAGTCCCAGCTGAAACCTCAGTTTCTTTTCAGGAGTTCTTCTATCACGATTTTGGGCCTGAAACTGCATACCTGACAGCCCGAGGGTGGGAGGATGTCACCTAGAGAGCAGTGAGTGCGTTGACTTGGCATTAGTGGCCAGCCAAGTTTTTTTGTCACCCGTCTTTCCCCCACTCACATCCCTTTCCTCTTTGGCCAGTTTGGATCGGGGGTTGTTTACTGATATAGGCTTTAAGTTTACATTCTTCTCGGCCACTGATTCCTCGGAAATCTGCAATTTTTAGTGAAAGGAAGTGGTGAGTGTGGTGTTTGGATGACTTAATACACAGTTCTTTCTGTAATGAATTTGGGAATCCGATACAATGACTGGTATTTTAGGGGTGGGATGACTTCTGTTTTAATAAAGATAATTCACCGAAAACAGTTTAGTTTACATTATTTTGTTTTTTGTGTAGCAGAGGATTTATGTCTCTTTTAGGATTTCAAGCGAATGAGACTTGTTTCCTTCCATATTTAGCTACTCTTGCCAACAATTCTCATGCACAGAGAAGCTCAGGGACTTGACCACAATCACACGTCAAGTAAGACATGGTAGAGTTGGTGGTAGAATTCAGAATGTCATTGCTTGTCCTAAAATCTCCTCCTCACCATTAGGAGCTGAATGAGACTATAGATGAATAAGTCAAATACAGCCTGTTTCTTGTGCCTGAAAATCAGTTCAGAGCCTTATAAACAGGTGTTCAGCAGTAGCAACTCTACTTGGAAAGAATAGTCATCATCATTGTTTATTGTGTATTTGTGAGCTTTGCTATACTCTGTTAATAGGTAGAACTTCTTGGGCCTGAATTAAAATGATGTTTTATTTTAAAGAACAATCTATCACTTTGCTTTTAAATTTATTAAATGTATAATGTAGAACTTGAGAGGCAGAAAGTTTCTGATGGGAAGGAATTGAGGCTGAGTGATTTGCAAGTAGAGAGAAAGTTACATGGCCTATTAAATCCAGAAATGAAAATAAATTAATATGACCACTGGTTAGAAAATACAGTAGTTTGTGTTTCAGTTTCCTTTTGTGAGGGAACTGTAATACAGGTTAGATCAGAAAATCTGGTTCAGGCCTGAAGGCTTCTTGTTGAGGTTAAATCTAATTTTAATGCCTGTGAAATATTCATTCAACATATATTTGTTTGAGTATCAGGCTATGCAGGAAATATAGGAACTGGCACAGATTCTTTCCTCAGCAAGCCTGTGGAATACATAACCAGAACATAAAGTCGAAAAGGATCAGTCTATAGAAGATGTACATATGACATTATTTGGGTATTCAGGGAAGAGAGAGGCCATTTCCATTTGGGAGGTATCAGAGAAAGTATTATAGCATTTCAGCTAGGTCTGGAAAGATGGTAGAAAGGATTTGGACTTTTGAAGATAAAGAGAAGAAATTCCTGGAGGGGTGGATAAAATAAGCAAAGTCTCAGTAGTGGGAAAGCATGGGGTGTATATGTGAAAGTAGAATGATTCAATTTGACTAAAGTGATGGTTTCTGGAAAGCAGTGGAAAATATGGTTGGGAAGGTAAGTCAGGGCCAAACATGAAGGGCTTTAAGTGCTGGGCTAAGGGCTTGGATTTAATTCTTTAGTAATGTATAAATGAAATGGGAAGGGAGAGAGACTGGAATCAGAGATACCATTTAGGGACAATGAGAATGAAAAGGAAGGAAAGAATAGGAGACGTTTGTTTGGAGATAGAATTAATAAGACTTAGCTGTTGATTTGACATTGGGCTCAAGGGAAACACTGGAATCAACCTATTGCTATTAGTCTATGCTCTTAATAGCATTAATAACTAACATTGAGAAGATACTGTGTGCTAGGCAGTATGAAAAGTGCTTTATGTGCATTATCTTACTTAATTTTACAACAACCCTGTAAAGTGGGTACCAATATTATTTCCATTTTATGGAAACAGGTTGAGAGCGGTTAAATAACTGCTCAGCTAACACATGACAATACCGAATTGGAAACCAGGTGTGTCTCTTATGAACATCAGTCTTTATAATTTCATTTATTTATTTATTTATTTATGGAGGTACTGGGGGCTGGGAATTGAACCCAGGACCTTGTATGTGGGAAGGTGGCGCTCAACCACTGAGCCACATCGGCTTCCCTGAATTGGCTCTTTCATCTGTTTTTCTTTTTTTTTCTTTTTTCAGGAGGCACCAGGAACTGAACCTGGGACCTCCCATGTGGGAGGTGGGTGCTCAACAGCTTGAGCCATATCCGCTCCCTTTTAATAATTTTCAAAGTTAAATATTACAGATCTGTAGCAGTTAACACTTCAAGCATACAAGTGACTTGTTTTTCACTCTCTAGAGGAAACTGGGGAATACCTGAAAGCTGTGGAGCTTTCTCCCAGTCTCTTCTTGTGGTGTGGTCTATCTCCCCTGCTAGACTATTAGCTCCTTTGAGGTAGGGGACATGACTTTTCATCTTGATATTTCTAGTACTTATCTTATTCCCAAGAGTATAGTAGATTGATTCATTCACTTATTCAACAAACATTCTTTGAGTACCTATTATTTGCCACACCTTGTTCTGGGTGCCTAGGGATAGAGGGATAAAAAAGACAGACAAAATCCCTGCCCTGATAGAGTGTGTGTATGGACATGCATATATAAACAAAATAATATCAAGTAATAATAAGTGCTATGAAGAAAAATAAAGCAGGATAAGGGGTTAGAGAGTGAGCAGAGAGGGAGGGTGAGTGTGCTATTTTAGATAAGTTGGTCAAGAAAGACCTCTTTGAGGAGATGACATTGTGTAGACAGCTGAATGAAATGAGGAAGAGAGCCATGTGAGTAGCTGGGGAAAGGCATTCTAGCCAGAGGGAACAGCAAGAGCAAAGAATTCAAGGAGACTGTGTGGTTGAACTGCAGTTAGAGAAGGGGAGAATGGTAGGAAAAGAGGTCAGAGAGGTAGCTAGGCATCAGATCATATAGGATCTTGATGCTTAATAAATAAATTGTATTTAATTGATTTGAATGAATGCAGGTTTTCTACCATCTTGGAACCCTTCCTGCCTCTTTCCCCTTGTGCTTTGTGGTACCTACCACTCCTTAGACAGTGTAAGTTGAAATTCTTCCTTTGGAACTGTTTGGTGAGTAGTTTGAAATTTGAAGTTGGTAGGATGGCGTTGCTTCCACCTAGTTTTCGGGCTAGTGCCTGTCCCCCAAGCCTCTCCAAGATGTGGCCATCATACCCAAGCATACACTCTGAATGTGAGCTCACAGACGTATATCCATACCCTATACAGGCTTGCAACGACCTGTAGCCATTGAAAGTTTGAGAGAATAGCTCTTTTTTTCTAAACTGTTCAGCCACAGACATGGGTTTGGAATTGCTGTACACAGACTGAAATACAGCAGTCCAGCAGGCCACTGCGTGGGTTGTTATAGGTACAGCTATGGTTGGCTGCTTGGTACAAAGAATTGATATCAGTATGTGTGAAGTACAGAAGAAAAATACTTGAGACTGCCTATTGTGGAATGGAGAGTCTGGGGAAGTATTGCTGAGATAGATATGGGAAAAAAACGTATTAGCCTCAAACTTAATTCTTTGAAGAGACTAAAAGTTCTGTTCTTGATGTTGCTAATTTATTGATAGGATTTTGTTTACTAAAAATACAAAAGGAGTTGAACTTTTAAAAACCCCTTGGTTTTTATTTCATCACCATCCTTTTAATTCTTTATCATCTCAACACCTGTATTCCAACAGCATCCTCTAAGCTAGTGTCTCTGTGGCCTCTCCCCATTCTAGTTCATCCTGGTAGTGCTATGAGCAGTGTGTCTAAAATCCTGTCTTCATTATGCCTTCCACCTCTTCAAGAGCCTACAGTGGCTTTCTGTTGTCTACTGCATTAACATTCCACTTTGCTTTCACTCACTCTGTGATCTCAGCCCAAACACCCATATTTTCTACTCTGCCTCACCTTTTGCTATAAGCAGGCTGTTTTACTTAATGTCCTTCATCAAGGTTTTTTGGTCCAAGATTTTGCTCATTCTCTTCCTCCTGTCTTTAATGTCTTTTCTTTCCCTACCTGACTAGCTATCTAAATAATACAAATTCTTTGAGTTGTGCTTTATTCATTCCCCTTGTTGCTAAGCCTTCCTTTGCATTTGAAAGATAGTATCAAGTCATAGAAAGAACATGGACTTTAGGGTCAGCAGCTCTGTGAATGAGTCCCTCCTCCTCTATATACTGTTAAACTTGGGCAGGTTATTTTTCCTTTTTGTCTGTTTATCTCTTGTGAAAAATGAATGGGGTAGACACAGAAGTACGGGTTTGAATCCTAGCTCTGCTTCTTTCTACCTGTATAAATTTATTACTTTACCTTTCTATTTTTCAGTTTCCTTATCTATAAAATGGAGTTAATATCTATTTCATAGGGTTGTGAGTATTAGATGAGGTGATTTATGGAAAGTACTTAAAAGTGCCTACTATATAGTAAGTGCTTAAGAATGTTATTCTTTTGTTTTTTCCTTTGAATCTGTAAACATTTTCTCTCACAGGTGAATACTTATATTCTGTATTCTTTAATTAATTCATACTTTTTGACTGTGTCACTCAAACTAGAGAGACCACTATTAGTTTCTTGGGGATACAGACCCGTCATTATTCACTTCTCTTTAGCTACAGTGCCTGGCACAGCAGTGGATGTATAGTTGACATTCAATATGTACTTAATTGATTTTATCATTGCTAAGTACTTTTTTTTTTTGTTCTTGAGTTTGGTAACAATAATAGTTACCTTTAATTGAGTACTTTTGTGTGCCAGACACTGTTCTAAATTTAGCTTCACATTATCTCATTTCATCTTCACGACAACCATGAGAGTTGGCTTGTTATTCCCATTTTTTAGGCACAGAGGAGTGGAGCCTCTTGTTGAAGATCACGCAACTAGGAAGTTGTGGAACCAGGAATCAAACATAGGCTGTCTTAATTCAGAGTCCGTGTTCTTAACCGCTACATATAGTGTCACTTGTATGGTAAATGGAAGATTACTTTTGGTATTTAGTACTCATTTTCTGTTTAGTTTAGAGCTTTACTGTTGTACTACAGTGACTGTTTTTTAAAAGTCAGTTAATTTTCATTGCAGCTATATAAATGCGGAATGTAAATTTAATATCCAGAGTAATACATTGAGATGACTTCATTGTCATAATCACCACTTAGGCTATCATTTTCTCATTTGGCATATGATGTATTTTCATTGAATTTATGTTTGTTTTTTAATATATTGAACTAAAGCATTAGAGTTTGACAAATGAAGAAAAAAATTTTTCCACCTCTGATGGTAATTACTTTTGATATGATTAAACTTTGATTTGGATTAAGGGTCATGTAGAGATTGAGATCCTACTTAAAGCTGATAACAGCTAAAAGCACATAAAGACTGTTCAATATAGAGTAGTTCCTAGGGTGGATATTAGCTGTAATGTACAATAAATTGATTTGCTTCATAGTCTTTTAAAAGTTTTAGCCAGGACATGATTTTTTCTTTTTTGAGGTACTGGGATCTGGGCATCGGAGCTGGGGATCAAACCCAGGATGTCATATGTGGGAAGCCAGCGCTCAACCACTAAGCCACATAGGTCTCCCTGAGTCAGCCTTTATGTTTGTCTTGTTTGTTGTTTCCTTTTGTTTTCTCAGGAGGCACCAGGAACCAAACTCGGGACCTCCTGTGTGGGAAGCGGGAGCTCAATCGCTTGAGCCACATCCGCTCCTCAGGGCATGCTTTTAAAAATGAGAGGTCAGTGATAGGAGAAATTGAGGCCTAGTTTTAAAAATAACAAAATTACTTGCAAGAATCTAAAGGACTAGTCTTTACGTTTGACCTAGTCATCTGGTTTTTAGAATTATGTAGCATTTTGTAGGAAATAACCAATTTTTAAAATCCAAAATGCTGTAACAAATTAATCTAAAATAAAACTTTCATTTACTAGAATACTAATGAGAATGAGTTTTTTCATTAACCAAGTTGACCAGAAAACCCTTTGATTCAACCCATTTTTATAAAAATCTTTCCAAGAAGTCATTTTACTTTTTGATATTTTAAGTAGACTAGTGAAAATAAGTATATATGTAAGCATTTTATTCCTTTCTGTACTTTAGGTGTGTTGAAGGATATAGTTCTTCGTTGTAAAATATATGGGTCATCGAGTCATTGCACTGTTGCATTTTTTAATAAATCCCTGCTGTTGGTGGTTATGGAGGGCAGTATACAAAAAGTTTTGCTTCTTTTGGTTACAGTAAACCAAGACATTATTGTCCTTAGGATTTGAGTTTTGAGGTATCTGATACTTGAGACCAACTGGAAATTTTTAGGAGAATGTGTTAATATTCACACATTTAGAAAGAGTTGATGGAGGCTTGAGTTAATTCCAGTGCTTAGCTAGCAAATGACCCTATAAGCAGTCTCCTATTCCCCCTGCCCAAAAAAAAGAACCCCATAAATTATGGTCATCTCAATAGAGAAAACCAGAAAAGTCTATATGAAAAAAAATTCTCAGCTGAGAATACACAGAAATTAGCTGGTTATCAATTGATATTTTCCTGTATTCATTAAAATCCATAGAATCTCTAGGTGATTTAATAAACTTGATAGATGATTAGCAACTTGATACTTTGGCATATCTATAGAGTTTCTAAGGAGTGCTCTATTTTATAAAAACAGTCAATGAGATTTGTTTTCTTGACTTTTTTTGTTAAATCTACTTCTGAGTGTCATAATACATTCAACCAACTATTTTCTGGAGTATTGTGTGTGTATGTTTGTGTGCATGTATGTGTGTATATGGTTACACAAATACAAAAAATGAGTAGGATGTGGTCATGGTCCCTCTATTCCAGAGGCTTATCATCAGTCCAGCTCCATTTTTACATTGGATTTACAAAGTTAAGAAAGTCAAAGTTAGAACCTCGTAAGCCAAACTTACGAGGCTTGCAAAAACAGTCCCTTGGTTGCACAGCATCATTCTGGGACTAGAGTTATTTCATGTATTCAATTTTAGAATTGAACAGTGCTGGGGTACTTAGAGATCATTTAATATTCACAGAGCTGTAAAGATTTAATGGGGGGAGGGACCTACTCAAATGAATAGTAAATACTATGACAAATCATAAGTACTCAATAAATGTTAGTTAAATCTGAATGACAAGTACATTGATGGAAAGAGACCCAGCAAAATGAAATTATTTGCCTAGTGCCAGACGTTTTATGTTAGTGGTCAAGAGTGACTCAGACTTTAGGTTTCATTATTCCCATCTCGTGTTCATTCATATCTACTGCCTTAGAGAATATAAAGGGAGGGTAAATCATTTAATCAGCGATCATGTATGTACCCACTGGGTCCCTGGCACTGTGCTGGACTCTGCATACAAAAGAATATTCTCATAGGTGGGAGGAAGTTGGGAAAGGGAGCAGTTAGAGCAAGGGCATCAGCCTGTCTCCAGCAAGGAGCTATTAAGTTTAGGGCAGTGTCAGATAAGTAGGCTAGGGCTAAGTAGAACACTGGGAACCCCAGGCCTCATCTATGCCACTACATTCTCTTTCCTTAAGTATCAGCCTTTTGAGAGTACTTAATGTTGCACAAAGAATATAGCCATTGGATTAGCCCTGGGTTTGAATTCTGGTTATTATGACGCTCTGTTCAAGAATCTATCGATGGGGAGCGAATGTGGCTCAAGTGGTTGAGCACCTTCTTCCCACATACAAGGTCCTGGGTTCAGTCCCCAGTCCCCAGTACCTCAAAAAAAAAAGAAGACTCCATCAGAGTCCTTACAAAAGTTTACAAGGCCCTACGTAATCTGGCTCCTCACTACCTGCCTGGCTGCTTCTCTTATCTCAGTCTCACTCAGTGTGTTATAGCTGCACTTGCACTGACCTTGTTGCTGTTCCTCCATCATATCAAGCACTCCTACTTAGGGGACTTTGTCCTTGTAACTCTCTGCCTAGAATGCTTCTCTCCAAGACATCTGCATGGCTTAAGCTTTCACTTCCTTTAGATCTTTGTTCAGTGTCACCTTATCAGAGATCTCCTTTGACCACATCCTGTTTTTCTTTTTAGCACTTATCACCACTTGATATATACTTATTTATTATCTATCTCTTGTCCTTAGAATGTAAGCTTCTTGAGAGCAAGTGTCTGCTAGGGTATAAAATAGTTTTAGCACAGGCACTTTACTCTAAATGAATGAAAGAATTAGTTCTGGAACTTTCTTGAGCTTCAGTTTGCCCATATGCAATATTGGGATAATAATGTGATCGAATAAGATAATTCTTTTTTTTTTTTAAAGATTTATTTATTTACTTTATCCATTTTAACCCCCCTCTTCCCCATTTGCTGTTTTGTGTCCATTCTCTGGACAATTCTCTGTGTCTGTTTCCTGCCATTTCTTCTCATCCTCTTCTTGCAGTCTTCACTAGGATTCGATCCTGGAGACCTCCGATGTAGGAGAGAGGTGTTCTGCCACTTGCGCCACCTCGGTTCCCGGAGCATCCCGTCTTGTGTCTCCCGAGTCTCTCTCCTGTTACATCATCGTCTTGCTGCATGGCTCCTGGGGCCTGGCGGCTCACCGGCACACAGAGCCTGGCAGCCCATGCGCCTTC
>JAQZBX010082870.1:0-13457 GCA_029593785.1 Cabassous unicinctus
TTGATAAATAGATAGACAACAGACAAAAAGATAGATGGATAGAGTAATATGGCAAATGTAGCAAAATGTTAAAATTGGTGAATCTGGGTATCTGAAGAGGAAAGGGGAATGTTGGAGTTCTCTGTGTGAGATGCGTACTATTTATGTAGCTGTCCATGTAAGTTGTAAGTATTTCAAAATAAAAAGTTCATGGGGTATGATGTGTGCAACATGTTCTCAAATGTTCAGAAGATAGATAATAGATTTATAGAATTGTGGTGGTTTGAAACAGTGTGTACCACAGAAAAGCATGTTATTAAATTTAAACCATTCCTTTGGGTGCAGACCCATTTTTAGTAGGATCTTTTGATGAGGCTACTTCAGTTAAGGTGTGACCCACCTCACTCAGGATGGGTCTTAATCCTCTTACTGGAGTCCTTTATAAACTAGGTGAATACAGAGGGAGCAAAAAAGCCACAGAAGCAAGGAGCTGAAATCTACAAATCCCCGAAGAGAAGGGAGAGACCAGCAGACACCACTGTCTCTGGCTTAGCTCATGGATGATACATTGGAGTTAGCTAAAAATCAACTGTTTATAAATTATAACCCCACTTAGGAGCAGGCCTAACAAAAAGTAGGGAAGGGAAATGCTCTGAGGTAACACAGTTGTAAATTATAAAATTGATCTTCTACTTCATATAGAGCTAGAAGTGTCATGAAAATTGTTATAACTATAAACATTTGTGTGTGTTGCTTCAGCATCCATTTTCCTTTGGTTAAGTCAGTTGCTTCAATACTGACATTTGGTCTAGCTAATAAGGAGCTTTCTTCCAGAGCCTAAACCCACATCTGCAGCTTCCACCCACACCACATCCACACACCTCACCCAGAACCCACAGCTGGCCCCAAATAATAAGCTGACCATCCCAACTACCTTTGGAACCCCCAGTCTCTCTCCCTTTTCACATGTGTTTGCTTTAAACAAACCAATCCTTGACTTCCGCAGGAAGTCTACTAACCTCCATTTATGGACCACAGTAAAGGCAGAAGCCCACAGGTCCCTCTTGTTCTGGTGTGTGCCCCACCTGCTGCTTGAGCCACCTGAGACTATCACGCTTCCCATCGATTCCTCCTGGCACCTTTCTATGTATGGGACCCAGTGGGTAACACACTATCTTTCCTCATGCACTATGGCCTTGGTTTCCCATTATGTCACACCTGACCTCCATGTGGACCCAAACTGAAACAGAGATGCACAAGTATTCCTGAACAGCAGTGAATGGCTTGGCTGGTTGGTCATGAGTCTTGAAAGAACAATATTGGAAGAATAGGGATAGATGCTTGGGGAGGTACTATTTGGTGGGCACAAAGCATTTCAAAGTTTGTATTAACAGCACTTGTTGGCTGCCAGCTTGATAATGCATTTCAATCAGAGATGGAGCTGGGATGAAGTGCAAAATTTAAGGGGACATCAAAATGTCAATACTCAAAAGAAATAATATTTTAAAGCAATTTTTTTCTGAAAACCCACAAAGAGCAAAATAACAAAATTTAAAAATAAAGACAAGATTTCATTTGGCTTTCCTCCTTTGCTGATTGACTCCTTGTTCTTCATTCACATTTTCTGGGACTATACTCCTAAATAAAATAACAGTCATAACCCCCAGTGTCAAACGCTGCTTTCTGGAAAGACAAGGCTAAGACAATTCTTATAAAGAGAATGTGTCCCAAGGGTGACACATTGAGCGATCATCTAAGGAAAAATGAGGAAAAGACCTTTTCAGGAGAAAAGAAAGGGAAAGACAAGACAAGGAAAGAAGATAGTGACACAAGGGAGAGAATCTAAGGCCCTTCACCCTCACAAAGCTAGAGAGAAGAATGCATGAATTTTTTGAGAGGAAGTAAGACATCAGGATCTTCACAACTAGGGAAGTCTTGGTGGACATGAACTATGGACTTCTGGAAGCATGAGGGTTGGAGTGGATGACAGCATGAGCATCAAAATGCTCCCACAGAGGCTAAAGACTCATGCTAAGAACAAGGCCTGTGATGTGGCAGCAAAGGGACAGAGTAAAGGGGTCTCACCTCCTCATAAATGTAAGAAAGAATAATTCTTAATGAAATTATTATATTGAACCATCTGTACCACCACAAGGAGAAAGCGAGTTTCCCTAATTTATAAAACAGATTATAAGTAAAATATCCTCAAGGAATATGCTTAACGATCAACAGGTACCTTGCTACAAAACTGAACCTTGAACTATCTGTGATATAATTAAGATTAATGTGGAAGTTGTTGGTAGAGTAGACACTAGATGTAGCTAATACTAAAATAGTATTTTATTATATTTTATTAAAGTATTGTATTAGATTTTTTATGGG
This sequence comes from Cabassous unicinctus, assembly GCA_029593785.1. Lineage (NCBI taxonomy): Eukaryota > Metazoa > Chordata > Mammalia > Cingulata > Chlamyphoridae > Cabassous > Cabassous unicinctus. The sequence goes on from JAQZBX010082870.1 coordinate 2,362, forward strand.
TCATCATTAATCACTATAGTAAAAAATTTTAAAATGCCAAGTCAAGAAGCTATTCAGCCGCATGATAACTGTGATTGATGCTTATGATTGATGATAATAATGAAGAACTACTTCATTATTAATGATGCTTATGTTGATGATAGTAATGAAGAACTAGTATTTATTACTTATTATGATCTGGACTTTTCTGATTTCTCTTTACAGATAGCTATAACTCTATTTCTATCTCTTTATCCATCCCTCTACCCTACGTTGAGCTTCACAAGTCAAATGATATAGGTTGATAATATTTCTAATTAATTCCTAAATCACAGGTGAGTAAGCTAAGATCTAGAGAGATTAGATTCCTGCCTGAAATTCCACCCAAAATATGTGAGATTCAAAACACATGATCCTATCGACAAAGCTACATATAGCCCCCATACACTGAATGGTTGACTTGAAAGTGTTGTGGGTCTTCAAATTCCCACTGCAATAATATTTACAGGTCATTAATGGTAAAATACTACTGTCAATAATTTGTTTCCTAACACTTCTTGCTTTTTCATGTTATCTCTAGCTAAAAGAGATAGCGTTTCAAAACTCATGGCTAAATAGTGACTCTGGCTGATGTCCTCAGCCATAAAGGAACAACTAGGGATTTCATAACATACAGGGCTATATTTTTTTTTTTTTAAAGCCATGTCCAGATCCTGTAAATGCTTTGTGTTTAACTGATTCCAGTGTGCTGAAAATAACAAGAGGAGTCGAATCACTCTTCATGCTTCTTCAATTCTCATATTAAAACTTCAGAGTCACCACCATGAAAATCAGAACTGCTGCTAATAGTTCTACCAATGCATTTTGTTCATTATACCCTTGAACCATCATAAAAACAGAATCACTGTACACCATTTCTCCACCCTCTCCATTCCTTAATGTAAGTGGCAAAATATCTGCAAACTGAATTAAAACTTCTTGTCAAGTGTATTGACCATCACATACTATATTTGTTTCACTGACAAGGCAACTCCCTCTGTTTACATAGTATGTAGAAAAGCTCACTGAAACTAAAGTAATGTTTTAAAAAGAAAATTTCCTGTAGTTTAAATGAAGCAATCTACTCCAAAAATGGTTTTTGTTGAGTGCAGGAATTGGGGGACTGGGGAAATGGAGAGTGAATTCCTGAATAGTATTTATAAAGTAGCTTAATTTTATGAAAAATCCCAAGTTTGAGACATATATATCCAAATTTAAGTGTAAAAATATACTCCCAAGCTTTATTAATGTTGATTTCAGATTTTCCCCATTGCTGATTTATTTGCTGAATAATAAATAATTGATTATATATAATGGCATGCATAAGTTCTTATTATGTCTAATATTGATGAAGAAAAGAATACAGAGCAAAACTCACATAAGGTTTTTATATATTCATATAGCACTAATACTAATGATTTTCTAAGTTTTTTAGAAAAAGTAGTTGAAAGTCTTATGACTAATTCATGTTACTATTATTCCTAATTCATAAATTACTAACCCATACATTACATCTCTTATTTTTGTGTTTATTTAAAGTAGATATGCTAAAATAGTAGAAGTTGATTCCTACAGTCTGGCATATTTTCATATTAGTAATATATACATTTATTCTGAGACAACTGAATGTTTCATTTAACTAAGAAAATAAGCTTAGCAAAATTTCTTCAACAATTTTGATTTAAATTTTATACTTTAGTTTCTTCCTTTTGTGTGTTTAGGATTTTTAAAAATCATGTTTTGACATTAACTTCTATTTATTTAGCCCTTGTTGCTTAGAATGCTCTTCACATATTTGCACACACACATATATAGTGGCCTTAAGTAGATTGGTAACTATCTACAACCTTTAAAAAATATTTGAAAGTGTGGAGCAAGAGTCTCAGGAGACCATGGTTTGACTGGGCAAATCCATTGTGATGAATATAGAGCTCCATTCAAAATCTTGTGTCCAAAGTTCATTACATAAAAACAAAAATTGTAAACAATCAAAATGTTTAAATTAGATGATAGACTTTGTTACATGTATATGATAAGCCATAGTTCAGACAATATACATTATATTTTTGAAGATAATACAGTCTTCAAAATGCAATATTAAATTAAAAAATAGTCTATATACACCATGATCCAAGATAGTTTTTTTGGAGATGGGGCAAAAACACACAGGCACACAAATATAAATATACACGCACCCATACACACACACACATATATATGGAGAAATAGTGGAGGAATATATAAAAATATCAATATGTTTATCTCTGAGAGGTGGTACTGTGAATTCTTTTAATTTCTTTTTTAAAGCCTCCTATTATTTCCGTTATTTACAGTAAGCATGTATTACTTTGAAAATTAATAAAAATAAATATTTAAAAAGATTTCCAACTGAACCGTGTGTGGAAAAATTGTTGCAAATTTTTCATCTTCAAATGTTTCCATTTATTATAAGAATTATAAATTTGCCAATGGTTACAGCATCAGCAATTTGGTTAACTAGATTATGATAAAGGTAAATTCATATTATTTTCAACTAAAAAGAACTGAAACATCACTTGAAGCTTATTCTAAATGAATGCTGTTCATTAAAGTTTTCCTAGAAAAATACATATGGGAAAATAAGGTATTTACTTTAATTTAATTGTAATGGTCACATACAAATTTAAGAAAAAAAAAAACAATTCCCCTTTTCACATGGAGAAGGAGAGAGAGAAATGCCCACTAGGAAGAAGAAACTGTTTAAATACTTTTGTGCTTAAAGGTCTGTCTCTAAACCAATAGAAACTCAATAAAAATAATTTTTGACATAAATAAAATGGTATGAGTTTGTATTAATATGATATTTCAGGATATAATATTTTAACACTCTCATCACATATTCTATTTCAGGGCCAGTGTTCGAGTAATGTCCACAGGCCAAAAATTAGAAAGCAACTTCCTTAGAATGTAAATTAATATTATTTAAAAATAAGGGTGACTAAAGTGGCACACTTTTCTTTTATAGGAAAGAATATCTTAGACTCAAACCTTGAACAACTTACAATTTATTTTCCTATGTTTGGAAAACAAAGCCTGGGCATCATATAAATTTCATGTATTTCTTAAATTAATGTAGGGCCCTTCTCCTCAAGACCTCATACATAGTTCAAATATTAAAACAGACACAAATTCTAGTGAGGTGCAGTCTTCTCCAGTTTAAGACAGCAAAAATATATGCAATGAAATTATTTGCATGCCTTAAATATTTAACAATTGCCCATATCCGATCAACGAGCATTTATTGAATAACCTGATATGTACCCGGCCAAGTGTTAAGTATTAGGGATAAAGAGTAAGTATAAGTTATGTCTCCCCTAAGGAAGACTTTTGAATGATATTTCATCAAATATTTGTGGTGACAAAGATAAATTATCCTCAGTTTTACTGTAGTGAATCATATTGATTGAAGAACTACAAGTATTATTAGAGACAGGAGAATCATAAACTTCAAACAGGTGGATACTGGTTCAAAATAATTTACAGTCAAGTGATAACTTGTATGGTATAAATTATTAACATTTTGTTAGTTATGAGAAGGGAGCTTACCAAGGGAGCTCATAAAGGGAGAAAGACTTCATCAAGAAAACTTGAATTTAGATTTAAAATGAGCAGGATTGAGGTAGAGAGGAGAGAGAGAAAAATAAAGCTGAAGAAGAGTGTGAGAGCAATAACCAGGATTTGTGGAAGGCAAAGAAGTTAGGTGTTTCATTATTTAGAATAGCAGAAGAAAGAGTCTGATTGGAATAAAAGTGAAATACTATATTAGCAGGTTTTAGGCAAATCTATAATAGTAATTTGAACTGCATTGTTACCTTAGAGTCACTGGGGAATATGCAAAGGTGTCCCGAAACCTACAGTCACGTGTCAAGTAACCTGGAGCTGGGAAAAAGAAGTAAAGAATTTGGCCAGAGAAATGAAATTTGACTAAGAGAAATAAAAGGGGAAATAGCAGGCACACACACATACCATATTCTTGCAATAAACAATGAGAACCAAATCTAGGGGTTGAGAGTAGCTATAGGAAAGAAAATAAAAGGGTGGAAAAGTCTTATACTTCCATGACCAAACAAACATTATCCATTGTGGCAGGCACACTACTATGGACCCAAAATATCTCTGCCTAATTGTATTCACACTTTTGTGCAATCCTCTCCCCTTGACTTTGAATTGGCCTACAGACTTTCTTCTAACCAATAGAATGCGGCAAAGGCGATAGAATGCCCTTTTTGTGATTAGGTTACATAAGATTACGACATTTCTTATTTTCAGCCTCTCTTCTTCATTGGTTTTAATGAAGATAGTTGCCAGGTGGGTAAGGCCATGTGGTAAGGCACTGAGGGCAATCTCCAGCCAACAGAAGCTAGAAATCAAGGTCCTAAGTCAACAGCCCTTAAAAAACTGAAAAATCTGTTATGATCTGGAAACAGTTACTTCTCCTGTCAAGCCTTCACATAAGCCCTTATCTCTGACTAAAATCTTGATTGCAGCACTGTGAAGACAATGAAGTGGATTCCTGATCCACACTGTGAGATAATAAATGTGTATGTTTAAAACTACTGTTTGGTATATATGTTATGGTAGCAACAGATCACTAATAAATTGAATTATTATCTTTCCTTGCCTTTCCCTTTTCTTGTCCTCTAAAGATGAGTCTGGCTTTGTCTGTTTAGCTTCTCCTGCTTCTCCAAACTCTGAGAAAAGTTCCAACATTTCTTCAATCATTCTATATTAATTTGTGTTCAGAATCAAGAAGAGAGGGTGAGGGGTTGAGAACAAGAGACATTCAGAACTGGGCAGGGGAACAGATTTGGGGAAGAGATGTCTGGTATGAAGTGAGGAAAATTCAGATAAGAAAGAAAAGGAAAGCTATAAGGAGAACACTTGAGTTCTGCTGCCATTCTCGTTTGATGGTTGGGCTGTGCTTTTCACAATTTCTCTGACATTGGACCACATGGCTCATGATGTCAGAGAGTTTTAGAGTATATTCTATATTTTTCACAGTGGTATTTTCTACAAGCAAACGTGCAGCCTCATCAATGTCATTGGCTTCTTCATAAATCTACTATTTGAAGAGTTTTACAAAGCCTCCATACTTCCCAAAGAATGAACTGGAGCCACTCTGAAGATGATTTTCCAATCCAAGCCTTTCTAGGGATATATCCATTTTGAAGAGGGTAGGGGAACAAGGAAAGGCAGAAAAGTCCCTGATGTATTAGCAGCCTCTGGAAAACTACCTCCTATATGTAATACATGTGAATTAGTCTGGGACCTTGATGTAAAAGAGTGGAAATGCAATCAGCTCTTACGGTAGCAACATTTTATAAACAGTATAAATACTGCTCTTCAGGGGTAGAAAGTAAATTTTTCCTTGGACTTACCACAGGTCACAATAGTTCTCCCCAAGGTAGGTAGTAAGCAAATAGTAACTAACAGTTTTTTCAGTGTTTCTTACATGCCTGGATTCTAAGTACTTTATATGTATTAAGTCATTTGATTCTCCGACAACATATGGAAAAAAGTTCTACTGTTATCTCCATTTCATAGATGAGAAAAAGATGAGAAAAGTTATTAGATATCATAACTAGATTTACAAAGCTACTAAGGACAGAGCCAGATTACAAATCTAGAGTTTAATTTCAGAGTCCATGTTCTTCACAGATAGCAATAAATATTAAGCAATTATAACTCAAAAGAGATTCTCATAGGCAAAGCATTATACTAGCAATTTTTAGGGGAAATATATATACAATGTGGACTTGAAGGCATCTCCCTTAAAATTATTGCAAGTATAATTGATTACAAATGAAACACCTTTTTCTTAACAAAAGCTGTACATTTTGAATGATCCTTCAATGTAAACAATTAAATTCAATTACAAAAGTATTTATGCATTTTTTTCTATGTTCCTCCACCTTCAATCTATTAGTAAGTCCTGACAGTTCTAGCTGCCTTAAGAGATCCTTAACCCAATGGTTTCTCATTGCTAAACTCCAGTCCAAGCCTCACCATCTCTTGCCTGGACAGCTGTAACAACCTCTTTACCAGCTTCTCTGCTTCTCCTTTTGCCTTCCCTCCCCTATTTTTTCATTCTCTATGTGAAACAATAAAATAAATTCTCTATTTTATTAAAGTAAAAACACATCATGCTCAAAATTCTCCAAGGCCTTCTGAAAGCAATTCACATCAAATTGAAACACTGTCCCATGACCTATCTTAGGTCCTCCTGACGCATCATTCCATACTTGGCTTTTGTCCCTTGACTGTACTTAGCTGACCCCCTTCTCAGGGATTTCATACTTGCTATTACCTCTGACTAGCATGCTTTGTCTTTAGAGTGTCACCTGGCTTTCTCCTTCACATTATTTAAGTCTCAGCTCACACTACACCATATGAGATCTCTTACCCTTTCCCTTGATTAATTTTCTTCATACCATTTATCACTTCCTTAAATTATTTTAGGTCTTGACTGCCTATCTACCACACCAGATCCATGAGAGGGGACTTTATTTCATTAACTACTGTATTCTTCATGCCCAGAGCAGTGTCTGGCTTCATGAAGATGATTAATATATACTTGTTGAATGAGTAAGGGAAGGAAGGAAGGAAGGAAGGAAGGAAGGAAGGAAGGAAGGAAGGAGGGAAAAAGGAAGGGAGGGACAATAAAGGTCAGTAACTGCTAGATGCTGGGGCTTCAGAAACAAATAAGACAGCCAATACCTGCTGTCAAATCTCGGGATCTGTTTATATTTCTCTCTAAGGAAATAAAGTCTAAATTGAAACATGAAGAATAAGAAGGAGCTAGCCAGATGGAGAGTTGGGAAGAGAGCTTTCCATGGACATGAACAGGAATCACCGAGGACAGAGTTGAGAGAGATATTAACCTGTTGGAGGCACGAAGGCATAGCAGATGGCTGTTTTTGAGAGCGCAGGCACAGAGAGATGGGCACTGAGGCTGGAGTGTAGAAAGGTGCCAGATCACCCAGGGCCACAGAGGCATCATGAAGAAGATGGGAGAATGGAGGGAAATAATACTATCTAACAGTGAACAAAGCATGGAATCTGAATTCAGACAGATGAAATTAAGCTATATTTTCATAAAAAGTGAAAATGTAACCTCATGGGGTGTTGCTTGGGTTAAGAAGGCTACAAAGGTTTAGAGGTGAATGAAGGGTTCCTACTATTATGCATAATTTTAATTTCAAGAATCAATACATCACTCTCTTGAATGAATGATATAATGACTCAAAGCGAGTGAGAGAGGTGAGCACTGGATCAAATGGCAATCTTTTCTTACATATGTTTTTTTTTCTTCAAATTCTTTTCATAAAGCTCAGAAGCATAGTTTTACTAGCAAAAACAAAAACAAAACTATTCCCGCTATATATTAGTCCCAATTTTCATATTTTCCCTCAACAGAAACAGCTCCATATTATTCCTGTGATTCCCCAATGACCAGCATTTGAAAAACAAGAATGTTCATGTTTGTATGGGAATAATTTATTTACATTGCATTCCACCCATTCTTTTTACTGATAGTGAAATGTGGCACCGTTTCAGGCATATTGTTATTAATATTAAAGCCATGTAAAACTAAGACAGAAGGCTGTTTAGCATTAATAAAAGAACTTATCAATGCAAAATATTTTTTAACTTATCAAAATTAGCAATGCAGAAATGCAAATATGATCCTCCAAGGATTAAAGAACTTGAGTTCACTGAAATGCAGATATTTCTAGGACTCCTAGTTTCCTGTAAAAGTTTTGGAGAATATATTGAACTAGGAAATTTGTAAACTTTGAGCAATCATTCTAGTTTTGGTTTAGCAGAAATGAAAATTAATTAAATCTCACTTGAAAATTCAGAAAAAGACTAATTTTTTAGTTCACTTATTTCCCCAAATAATTGTAAAAGAAATAAATAACATGTAATTATATTTATGAAGATAATATCATAGGGTTGTTAAAAAGAGAGTAACTAAAATAATTGTTAATATTAAGATTTGCTGTTTTGTTTCATAAAGATCTTTAGATAAACAGTGAATGTAGTGAATTCTGTACAATACTAAAGATATATGTGCAAAATATTTTAAATAATATAAAAGCACATAAGCAGGAATGAAATCAATGATCACATGTAATAATTTTTTTTTGAATTTGTAAAAAAACTATAGTTTAGAAGTTCTTTCTAATTTTACAGCAAGCTCTTGACACTTAGGAATATTCCTGCTGTATTTTTTCTCATATACCTAACCTTTAAAAAAGAAGAAATGGATTAAAAGGAAAAGTATCGATAAAGAATGAAACAAAAATTAAAACTTCAGAAGAGACACAGAATTTGGAACAGCTAGTCAAATAAGTTCAAGCAAATCTACTTAATCAATTCAAGGAGATGCAGAAAAATATGCATAAAGGGATAAAAGCTATTAAGAACACAATTATTGTTATTCTAGCAATGGAAGAACTTTTATCATTGATGTGGAGGCAGTGGCCACCAGAAGTTCTGAGGGGAGGGAGAGGGAAAAATAGGCATAATATGGGGGTATTTTGGGGACATTGGAATTGTCCTGCATGATGTTTCAATGACTGATACAGGCCATTGTATATTTTATCATAACTTACAAAATTGTGTGGGATAGAGTGTAAACTGTAATGTAAACTATAATCCATGGTTAGTGGCAATGCTTCAATACATGTTCATCAATTCTAACAAATGTACCACATTAATGAAGGAAGTTGTTAATGTGGGAAACTGTGGGAAGGAGAGGGAGTGGGCATATGGGAATCCTCTACATTTTTTATCTAACATTTATGCAATCTAAATATTCTCTAAAAAAATAAATTAAAAATTTTGAAAGAAGAATAATTTTTAAGGATAAAAGGAAACATAAAAGAAATTATGGGGATGATAGGCACAGAACTAGATATTAAAAATACACTAGATGCATGCAACAATAGATCTGAAAATGCAGAAGAAAGAATCAGTTAACTAGTATACAGAACAATCAAAATTGTACAGTCAGAAGAACAGATAGAGAAAATAATAGAAAAAATTGAGCAGTGTCTCAGGGATTTGAGTGACAGCACGAAGTGCACAAACATATATGCACTTCAGTTTATCACTCAAATTCTAATTATTTTATAGCTTTTCACAATACATGAGGTGGACATATTTTCCCAACCACATTATTTCATGCAGATCTTTGTACCAGATTATGTGGCCAAAAGTGTTTAAGACAGTCAAAAAAAAGAGTTGGAGACACAGTCCCTGACCCCAAGGAGATTCCAATACTGGCTTAGTTAAATTCCTGGAAGTGTTAGAACATTATAAATGAAACAAAGAAAAGGTTAGTGTTTCAAAATGTCTAGGAAAATATGGAAGGGGGACGTTGACTTGCTCATGATGATTAATTCAAAGATCTAGAAGCAGAATTCCCATATCTTCTGTTGTATCCTTCTGTATCCTACCCTGGATAACCTCAATACTTAGCATCATTTACCTGTGTGCTCACTTTCCTGACCCTTAAAATGATGCTGTCATGAATAAACGTCACTTCAAGGCAATACTGCTACGTCAAGGAAGCACTGCCAGTCACATCTGATTTTCTCAGAAGGTCAGAATCCATGAGAACATATACAATATTAATGCCTCCAATCACAGGCAGTGCACATCTAGCACATTATTTTGGTGTTATTAAAGGAAACCACATATCCAGCAAGGGTTTAATATGTAGAATATATAAAGAAATCCTACAATTCATCAACAAAAAGACAAACAACCAGATTTGAAAAATGGGCAAAAGACTTGAACAGAAATTTTTCCAAAGAGGATATACAAATGGCTAAAAAAACACATGAAAAGATGCTCACCATCACTAGATATTGGAGAAATGTAAAACAAAACCACAATGAAATATAATTTCATACTTACTAGATTGGCTACTATTAAATAATACAGAAAAGTACAAGTGTTAAAGAGGATGTGGACAAACAGGAACACTCATTCATTGCTGGTAGGAATGCAAAATGGTGCAGCCTCTGTGGAAGACAGTTTGCCAGTTTCTCAGGAAGCTAAATATAGAATTACCATGTGACCTGAAAATCCTGCTACCCAGAAGAAATTGAAAGAAGGGATTTGAAGAGATATTTGCACACCAATGTTCATAATGGCATTATTCACAATTGCCAAAAGAAGGGATGAATGGGTAACCAAAATGTGGTATACACATACAATGGAATATTACTCAGCTGAAAGAAGGAATACAGTACTAACACACAGGATAACATGGGTGAATCTTGAGGACCTTATGTTTAGTGAAGCAAGCCAGATATTGAAGGGCAAATATTACATGACCTCTCTGATATGAATTAAGCAAATCAAACAGACTCAGAGAGCTAGAGTCTGGAAGATAGGTTTGCAGGAAATAGAAAGGGAGAAGAAGGTTGTGAGCCAACGCCCACATGGGTGAAATCTGTGATAAGGTAGAAGTGAGTAGTTGCACAGTAAAGTAATATGACAGGGGTGTAGTGATACTATTGGGTTGGATAGTGCAAGTTTGACAGGGGGGTAGGTTGGGAAGGTTGGCTTGGATGGTCCATGGAACTAGGGGGAGGATTGGGGGAGGAAGCAGGTGAACACTGGGGATTGGTAGGTATATGGCTGAAACTACAATGTTGGGAAAGCTCTTTTGGCAATATAACAAGGAAGGTTTACTGGTTTAGGGTGTTGGGCGGGGTGCATACAGGACAGGGCACACCTGGGGCAGTCTTCTAGAGAATACACGAGTGATCATTTTGTCAGTGAGTTGTATCAGTGGGTGGAGGCCCACTGAATGAGAGGGAAGGAGTAGGACTCCCATCCAATATGTTCTCAAAGAGAGGGGTAGGTGTCTCTCGAGAGCATGGGCGGTTTCTAATAGGGGAGGACAGACCAGTGTGTCAAGCCCTCAGTGTTGTTGCAAGTAACTATGAATCTTGTCCTTCAAGGAGTGAAGCCTGATGGTCGCCATCGGCCTCAAGGAGAGGGGGAGGGAAGAATAGAAT
>JAQZBX010082872.1:0-13462 GCA_029593785.1 Cabassous unicinctus
CCTCCTTCCTGCAGTAGTACCCAGAAAATAAAGTTTATACTACATGGCTCATGGAAGGGATATTCGGAGACATATGAAGTCTCATATCTAAAACTATGCTCTGAGGGTGAGTTGCCAAGAATAACTCTACACCTAAGTGCTGGTAACAGTGGTTTTTTGTTTGTTTGTTTTGTTTTTGTATTTAAATCCATCCTTGGACTCTTGGAAATGCTGTATATAAAAGTAAATTAAAAATGGATGTTAACTGTAATTTTTGAAACCTGAAATAAGGCTTAAACCCACTGATATTTCATTTTACTGCCACTGCCTCTTAAAAAGGATATTTGACATAAAGCTATGATTCAAGATAACAGACTGAAACTAGTCCTTCTCAACCTTTTCCATGTCACATACGGCATAACATTTGTATTGCTGTTGGGAATTACGGGGGAGCATCTTATGGCTGAAGAAGGCACTGTGTCGGGATATCTGTCGTGCACTGGTGGTACTCAGTGTGCCTCTGCAGTCTGGCTGGTAAACTCTAGTGAGGAAACCAAGTTTGGTGCAGCCTTGGAATGGAGGACATTCCAGCTTGGAAAAGCCCTGCAGACCCTGGTAGAGTACAGGGCAGGTTCTGGGTAACACAAGTTTGTGAATAAATCAAGAAGCATCTTGATGAATAGAACAATTAATAAGAAAGTGGAGGTTTCCCAATGGCCACTTTCACCCTCCCTATTATTGAACACTCTGTGCAAAGCATTATCATGGCATTCGATGGGGAACTGACAGTAGACACACCAGTTGTAACAAGGCAGCCCATCAGTAACAAGGCAAACTCTTTAAAAATTAGGATAAAAGGGAGATTTAAATCACTCTGCAACCATGTACTAAGAATCTACATGTGCAACATAGAATCTACAGAAACTAGGAGAGAACCAGATACATGAAGCTCCTTGTTCTTAAATATTTAACCAGTTATCAGAAAGGATTAAAAATTATAAGTACTAAAGAAATAGATATAAAATAACCGGGCATTTATATCCTTAAAACTATCCTTGTCCACATAGTCCTCGGTGAGTCTTTTTTATATGGACAGGTTAGGCATACTCCAATTGAATTCTGCTGGCTAGTGGAATCATGTACTCAAACAAATTCAAATATAGGTTAGTCAAAGAAAACCAAAACAGAAATTAATAATCTTAAAAATATGCTAAGCACTTCTTGTCATTCCTGTCATTGAATTTGTTCTTTAGGCTACATGCCCCCAAACATGGCTATAGATTAGATGAGACTTTAAGATGACGGTTCCTTCAGAGCATCCTAGAGAAACAAATTGTAGGCCATGAAGAAAAATTACTTTTAAAAATGCAAAGCAATTGAGAGAGTTGTATGGATGATATATACTATATTTTGTGAATAATTTAACAGATTTTCATGAGTAATTTTGTTTCTCTGTGACTTGTTAGTTTTGAATTTGGAATTTAAACTCTGGTTTAATATTCAACTTCACTATCAACTCTTTACCATCATTAGTGTTCTCATTGATACATTTATTTTCCCATATAGTTAACTGTGATTTGCTTTGACATGTACCTTGGAACCACCATAAATCCTGAAGTTCCACAAGTTCAATGAGGAACTTCATTGAATGAGGAACAGATAGTCTTTGTTATTTTAAGTAAAAAGAATAATGATATAAATAAAGTTCTTCCTCCACCACCATCTTAAAGTTAAGATGGTCTACTTTAGTTTTACATCATATAGTAACCTTATAATTATCCATAACTGTGTTCAAATTATAACATCATAGCTGAAATTGAAATAAAAGACTGTGAGAAAAAGTTTAGTGTATTCAAGTCTCATATGCAAGTAAGAGAACTCGTAATTCTGAATATCCTCGAATGCAGTGATTATTTTACTAAAAAGGATAGCATTAGATACTTAAATTTTTTTATTTGCAGGCCCCTGCCATTTTAACTTGGCAACCTACTTGGGAAACTTAACAACTGTTGATAAGCTACAGCGTACATCTTTGTCTTCTCTAAGCCTTAAATATTTAGCGTGATGCTGTGGAAAATGGATCTATCTGCCAGCCCTATGGTTCTATCCAGGTCATTAAAGCTGAGGGAGAAAGTTACTATACCACTTTGGGCAGTTTTACGTATTTGATTAGGAAAATGGTCTCTGCAGTGAGACATACCAGTCACATCCATTATCCATCATTCTTTCTGTGCAACAAGAGGCAAAAAAGCCTGATTTTTGTTTATGTTTCTTTTTAAGTTGTTAATCAGGGATGATGTGTTATTGAGAGTCTATCATGAAGTAATTCATACATTACACTAAATACAGTGTCTGATAAAGGCAACACTCTTAAAACAGATGAAATAACAATAGTACAAATAAATTAAATCTGGAATGTTAAGGGGTTAAGCTTTCTCTTTCTAGGCACTTTCTGTTATTAATATTTTATGATTCAACTTTGTAGGAAATAATTCCAGGAGAAAAAATGAAATTCAGGAGGACAATATTGGGCAAAATGAGAATAGTCTTCTTTTATAGGGCTGGTAGAAATATAAATAACAATTATTCTTAAACATGCATCAAGCTATATGCCATACACCTTTCCTTAAAACTTTGTTTAAAGCTGCATAGTTCCTTTGGATATGTTGTTAAAAGAAAAATTGAGTAGAGGAAATGATTTGGATATTTGAAGCCCTAGAAATATATTGACAAATATTTATAGGAAAATATGTTTATCTACATGCACTTTAGAATTACAAGCTATTTGATAAACTGATTTGTTAACATTTTTGCAGTAAACACAAAAATATGGTGAACTTTGAATTGGGAAAAAACCTGTCTCTTTAATTTCTATATAAATAAAATTGGATGTTTACCTATATCTCTGATCAATTTTCTTTTAGCTTTTATAGCATAAATTATGTGTAAATGGGAGAGGGGATATACTAAAGTGTTTGTCATGGCACATATATAATTATCTCATATTCATATATTTTAAGAATGTGTGAAATGCACAAAAGTGAAAAGTAAAGAAGTACAACTATCAGGCCTTTTATGAGTTATATAGTTTTGTGCTGCCGTATTTTATATGGTTAGAAAAGATAGTAGTAGCAAAAACATTGACATTTTAGTGGTGGTTTTGTCACTTTCTTTCATTCAAATGGTATTTCATCAACAAACATCTTCCTTTGTTTTTAAAAATTACAAACAAAATAACTTTGAAAAAGACTATATTAAAAATGAAAGACTTTCTTCCCTGGAACAAGAATGGCATGTAAGTAAACAGGTAATGTCCACTTTTTGTCCACATGATCCCAAGATTCAAGGTGACAAGACACTAGTAATCAGCTATGCTCAATTGGCATGGACCATGAGATGTGCTGTTTTTATTCTTCAACTGCAGCAAGAATCTCCCAGAATAAATGGCTGATGATAATGTCACTTACATCACAGAATTCATTCTCAAGGGAATCACAGACCGGCTAGAGCTGCAGGCCCCATGTTTTGTGGTGTTTTAGCCATCTACCTGGTCACAGTGCTGGGGAATACTGGATTGATTATCTTAATCAAGATTGACTCTCGACTCCACACACCTGTGTGTTATTTCCTCAGTCACTTGGCTTTGTTGACCTTTGTTATTCCTCTGTCATTACCCCGAAGATGATGGTGAATTTTGTTGTGGAATGCAACACTATTCCTTTCCATGCTTGTGCGACACAGATGAGCTGTTTTCTCACTTTCATGATCACCAAGTGTTTCCTTTTAGTCTCCATGGCCTATGATCGCTATGTAGCTATCCGTAATCCCCTGCATTATTCAGTACTGATGCCAAAAAAGAGTCTGAATTCAATTAGTGGCTATTCCATATATATACAGCTCTCTGGTTGCCCTATTCCATACCATTATCACTTTCAGTCTAACTTATTGCAGGCCCAATGTAATTAACCGTTTCTATTGTGATGACCTCCCCCTCTTAGCGCTGTCCTGCTCATACACACACATGAAGGAAACTCTAATCTTTGCCTTTGCTGGCTTTGATATGGTCTGTTCTTCTTCAGTTGTCCTCATTTCCTACATCTTTATCATTTCCACCATTATAAGGATCCGCTCTCAACCTGTGGCTCCTACATGGTGTCTGTTACTATTTTCTTTGGCACACTGATCTTTAACTACCTACAGCCCAAGTCAAACTTATACCATGGTAATCCCCATGTTGAACCCCCTAATTTCTTCAAGGTGAAAGAAGCCTTGAAGAAAACCTTGGATAAAGGTTGTGAAGCCTTAAAGTTATTGCAATTAAGAAAATAATAAAAATGCTTTATTAAAGAAAATCAAGGAAATAAATTAAGTTTTCTCTTGCTTATATTTTGTATCATTCTTTTCCAAACAACTGAAAATATGAGTTTCTTTAACAGATCTTAACATTTTCTACAAGGACCAAGGGCAAATTTGGAAAGTCAGTATGATATAAAGTGTCCTGAGTCCATCAGCTTTTATAGACTACAGAAATTATGTTGAAATGAACACAGACACACATATACATATCCCAAGTAAAGGTGGCAGCATGTTTTTGTCAGAGCTCTGAATTCTGGAACAAGACTGCCTGAGTTTGCTATTTCCTTCACTTCCTAGCTGTGCAACCTTGGACAACACACAAATTCTGTGTGGCTCTGTGTGTAATTCTGGAAAATAATAGGACAATATTCAGTGATAATAGGGCCATCTAAATGTTTGTTATATAAATTTTTTATACATAAATGTTATACATAATTTAAAATAAATTATGTATAACAATAAATTAAATAAATTAAGCTTTCAAAAGAATATCAGTCTTTAAGTAAAAGGGAGAAAGCCTGGCTAATGTGTATTTTCTGCCAGGCACTTAAGTGCTTCCTCTAAGAACTAAGAGATGGGTGTGGTTTTATTTCCAGGTCTCAAGTATTTATAAATTGTCTAATGTCACAAAACTAGTTATTTAAAAATTACAAATGCAAATTCAAGTCTATCTGACTTGTTTTCTTAGGAATCATTATTATGAATAAAGGTTATTCTAATATCTTGAATATAATGTGTCATCAGATTTTTTAAATAAAAACAATCATTGCTTTTGTTCTAAATAGAATTACTTGGGAGAACATGGTGACAGGAAATTGTGTTTTTAAATAAATAAATTTCTATATATGTATATTGGTTTAATTAAAAATAGCCTTAATTTGTGATGTCATTTTTCTGTACCTGATATTTATGCAGTCATTCTTGTAGGATCATGACATATAATTAAAAAATTAATGATCAATATGCTTTTGTATTTTGAAATTTCAGTAAAAGCAATTCCAAATTAGTGATTTAATATTATTTTATATTTTACCATTTTTGAATGATATTTTGAAATTTGTGGTCATTGCATTGGATACAACTTGGGGTTTGCAAATGCATGGTAATTATTTCCTCCTCTGCACTTAATTTGCAAATAATTCAGATATACTGTCATGAGGTCCTTTTAGAAACTTGTGCTTGAATGAATTCTTAGGTTTTTATTTTATTGTTTTTTATTTATTTTTTAAAAGATACTTACATTACATAAATATTTCATAAAAAGTGTAGGGGATTCCCATATGCTTCATTCCCTGCCCTCCCACACTTTTCCACACTAACAACATCCTTCATTAGTATGGTATATTTGTTACAATTGATGAACACACATTGGAGCATTGCCACTAAGTTTGGATTATAGTTTACATTAAAGTTTAAACTCTCTCCACACATTTTTATAAGTTTGACAAGATATATAATGGCCTGTATCCGTCACTGCAGCATCATTCAGGACAATTCCAATGTCTGGAAAATGTCACCATTTTACATCTATTGAATTCTCAGGTTTTTAAAGCAGGTTTAAAAGAGAAACCAGTGTTTCCACTCACCCCACTAAAGCATGCGGTATGCATTTATTTTGGAAGATACACACATTACTCACATATTACATACACAACACATAGAAGCATCATAGTCAGTCTCTCCTTTAACAGGCAAAGAAATTCTTGTCTACAGAACGTGATCCACCTGAGGAACACTGGTCTTCAATGGTTTCACTGCATCTCTCTGCTTCATAGGATTATTTAAAACATCAATGCTTAAACATTAATTGAATTGGAGTTCTCATGTCTTTAAACATTTTTATTTCCCTACTATTGACAATCACTTCTTAAGCTGATCCTGGTTTTTCTCAGAGATTTCAGCTAAGAAATTCCACTCTATTGGATAATCATGTCATTCAGCTCCTTCCTGGGCAGAAACTCTTCTGTGCAGCCTCTAAAATTTTTCTCTAGGAATTGCTCTAGGAGTGTGATTTCTGCTGAAATGCCATTCAGTCAAAATCTCAAAATCAACTTTATTCATTTTATCTCCAGGTTTGTTTTTTAAAAATATGAATTTTTCATCTCTCTTTTGGTGTCTATAATATTTTCATATCTGGATATAGATAGAATCAAGAGGCTGAAAAAAAAGAGCAAAAAATGAATCATTGACAGGGTCTGAGATTAATGAAGAACAGGACCAATTTCAGAAAGATTTCACCCTGAATTTGAGTTTTGCTACTACTAGTTGTATAATATAGAAAGTTCCAGTTATTTGTAAAAAGAAAAAAGAAAAATGCTCACCTCACAGGGTAAGCATGAAGATTTCAATATAAATATATGTAAATACCATCACACAATGACTGACACCTAATAGAAGCTTGATAAATATTAACATTAGTGTTATTGTCAGTGACAGGAACCATCATCAAGACAGTTTTTGGCATCCACCACTTAATAGTGTTGTAATTTGAATAAAAATCAAAGCAATTTTTTTTTGGACATGGATATTAAAATCTTTAGACTCTTATGAGATTTTTTTAGCCTTAGCTAATTTTTAACTATTTTCAGTTGAGTCAAGAATGCTTTGTTCTAAAAAAAAAATGGCCCTTTCTGTATAATTCGGTACTTTAATATGTTTATTTGAATAAAGCATACTAATGATAATAAAAATAATAAAAAAGTAACTTTTGTTTGCCATTTCTTACCCCTATTCTAAAAGTTTAGAATTTATCAACTCATTTAATCTCCTTATCAGCTTTAAGTAGTAGATACAATTATTTACAATTTTAGAGATGCAAAATGTGAAACACAAGGAGGTAAGTAACTCGCCCAAAGTTACACAGCTAATATATGCTGTAGAGTCACATATACTCATGTTCAATATGCAGAAATAAATATATACAAAATAGATGAATTAAGTAGTCTGTAATCATTTTAACAATGACAACCCAACAAAGAGATAATTTAAAAATGCATTAAGTTAAAATTCCCTTAAGATATGCTTTAACATAATTTCAAAATCATTTTGTAGAGGCACAGGATTTTCAGGAATGCATCTAAAATATAAGTATTTGATGTTTAATTTACATTTTTCTGTATGTTTGTTTATAATTTCCTCACATTTTCTTAAATATAATTTTTATTTAAGTATTGGGTCAGAGGAGCCCATATTCCATCTACATGTTTTCAAAACAATATTAGTTGTAATCTATGAAGAACAACTAGCGATTACATATAGATATTTTTATTTCCTTATGCTTTCCTCTTGGCAATTGATTCAGTCTGTTAGTAATTAAATTAAGCAAAAAATGTCGGCATTTTATTATATAAGTAATCACAAATGTGGAGGATCACTGAGATCATTTCTCCTATGAGTCATGTAGGAAAATTATACCTCAGAGCACAGAGTTTTTAAGGGTCCTTTGACTGAGTTCTAAGGCAGTTTTATAATAGCAAATAGGACACAGTGATGTCCAAGGATCAAAGTGGAATCTAGTTGGGTTTTTGTTGTTTTTTTCTATAATTTTGTTTTTCTTTAGCCTGTGAACCAGGTTAATGACATTCCTTGGGCAAAACTCCTGTCTTCCAGCACTGAGCACAGTCCAAACCAGTTATGATACCACAGCAGCTGTAAAGGGACTCAATTACTTAGTCCATATCTGGCTCTCAGCACAGCTGCCAGGAAGGCTGAGGACACTGACGGTAGTCTCACCACCGCATGTGCCAATCGCCCTGGCAGAATGGGGCGGGAGTAGAGTTATGGCTGAAGACTCAGGAGCTGGCCTCCTAACACACAGCAGAGATGCCAGAGGAACTCTGACAACATTCTCAGGAGCCTTGCTCTCACTGATACAGCACCAAAGGGTGTGGGGGAATGGGGGATTCTCAGACACCTTTGAATACAACATCACTGACAGGCAAAAGGATAATAATGGC
Organism: Cabassous unicinctus; assembly: GCA_029593785.1. Classification (NCBI taxonomy): domain Eukaryota; kingdom Metazoa; phylum Chordata; class Mammalia; order Cingulata; family Chlamyphoridae; genus Cabassous; species Cabassous unicinctus. The sequence goes on from JAQZBX010082872.1 coordinate 8,292, forward strand.
AGAAGGGACTTCTGTCCTCTGTGTGGTGACCTTTCCCTTTCCTTTCCTTTCTAGAGCTTTTGAGTATATTCTGTGTCAGACTCAGGCTTACATAACTTTCTAATGGTTTTTGAACTTATTAAATTTTTTAATTTAAATCTGGTTTTTTAGTGATTTTTTTGTGAATCACTGTTCAGCTTTTTAAAAAATTCTCAACATTGTACAACTCTTCTTGGAAGCATAGGATATTCATTAAAAATTGATCTTCACAGTTGGATAAAACTGAATTCAATCTTGGTTCTTCCATTTATTAGCCATGTGTGCATATATATATATATATACATGATATTATATATATATATATATATATATATATATATATATGTTAGTAAATTACATAAACTGCTTTTAAATCATTTCTTTATAAAATAAAGAACCATATCTACCTCAGTTGGGGTTATGAAAATTAACTAACGCAGTCCACTTAGTGTGCTCTTCACAGCACATGACATAGAAGCATTCAATAGCGCTATTTTTATTTTAAAAAGTTTGAAACTGAAGAAAGTCATAATTTGTTAATCTAATCTTTACCAAATGTATGAAGAATGATTTTTTTTCCTAGAAAAATATGCACATTTTAAATAATATTGTGTAGCAGGTTAGATAAACGTAAAGCAAGCAGTTTAAAATATGTTGATCAACCCACAGAAGTAAATTTAAAAGCATTAAATTGTTGGAATTTAACCAAGATAATACCCCCTTGGCTTTTAGTTTTCAATTGTTGGTTTTAAATTAAGCATACCATGTTGCAACTATTTCTAAAAAGCCATCACCTCATTATCTCAGATCAAATCAAATGAATCATTGTAACAATAATATTGTAATTCCTGAAATAAAATAGAAATGTTTGTGAAGTGCTAGCTATGTGCCAGGAACTGTACAATTCCTGTTATATGCATCATCTCATTTGATCTTCAGAATCAGTCTAAGAGAAAGGAACTAGTACTCCATTTAGTAGATGAGAAAACCCAGGCACAGAAATGTGAAGTTACCCATGCTAACAGTTATTAACTAGAAAAGCTAAAATTGTTAGCCAAACTGTTTTAATGAAGAGTACAAGTTCCTAGTCACACACTTGCATACATATAACAGGCAGCAAATTATAACGGTGTGAGCTGCCCCAGTGATCTAAACTGATACAGAATCAGTGTCACTAAATGCTCAATATCAAAGTAACTCTGCTCTTGCTACCTTTTCCAGAAATTATCCAGAGTTTTCAAACCCAAAATGTCTGCTCTTAAAATGCGACATTTTCCATATTATTAGATGGTTATGTATTTCAATACAATCCAAAATTTCTCAATATCACACAGATTTCAGATAAAGCCACTATTTCCCAATATGTTTGTGTGTATGTGTGCTGAGGAAAGATGTGATGGCCATAAAGGGTTAAGATTCTCTTTGTCTCTCTCTCTCTTTCTCTCCTTTTCAATACAACAACTCAAGTAAAATTTACAAAATGCCTTTCATGTGGAAATCTTTGACAATGAAATGGTGGTTTATTCTCCATGAGACTAAGGAGCTACATTTCAGAAAAATGTGTTTGAGAACTTGAAGTCAGGGATTTGGCTCTGTCATTTACCAGCATCATGACATTAGAAAAGGCACAACTCAGAGTGTTATAATTCCTGTCCGGTGATTCTTCAGTTATTTGATATCCAAAGACAACTTTTCTGCAATGCTCTTCAGTGCACTTTTTACCTCCTGATTTCTCATGATGTGGATCAATGGGTTTAGCATGGGAATCACCAACACATAAAACACTGAAGCAAATTTAGAGAATGGCTTGATTTGGACTGTAGGAACATAAAAATGATTGTCCCATAAAATATTGTGATAGAAGTCAGGTGGGAAGCACAGGTAGAGAAGGCTTTCTGTTTTCCTTTAGCAGAGTGGATCTTCAGGATGGCAAAGAGTATGAAGACATAAGAAATTAGCACAATCAAAAGAGAGCAAAGTGTATTGAACCCAGCAATGATCGATTGCGTCTGTTCTTTGATGTGCGTGTTAGAGCAGGCCAGTGCAATCAAGGGGACATCATCACAGTATAAGTGGTTGACCACATTGGAGTCACAAAAAGAGAAGCAGAATGTTGCCAATATCTGAACAAGACCCACAGTGAATCCATAGAAGTATGTGATGGCAATCATTTGAATACAGTTTCTTAAGCATGAGAATGGCATAGAGTAAAGGGTTGCAGATGGCAATATACCAATCATATGCCATAATTGAAAGCAAGAACAATTCACAAACTACAAATGTAATAAAGCAGCACACCTGAGTGGCACAGGCATAAAAATTTATACTTTTAATTTCACACAGAAAGTTCACCAAGGTATTTGTGGTGACAGATGAAGTACAAGAAAAATCAACCAAAGATAGATGGCTGAGGAAAACATACATGGGTGTGTGGAGCTGAGGACTGATTTGGATTAGCACAATCAAACCAACATTACCCAAGACACTAACTAAATAGATCACAAGGAAGACACCAAAGAGAATGGCTTGAAGTGCTGGATTATCTGTGATCCCCAACTCAGACACTGCTGAATGATTGCTTTTGGCCATGGAATTCATATACAGTTCTTCCACAACAAACACTCCTAGAGCATATAGTCTATGTATTCGTGACTCTGTAGGCACTTGTCAAGCAGTTGTTAGGAGATGGTTCTGATCCACAATAATCTTATGTTGAACACAGTCAAAGGAGAATTCTGATGGTTTCTTTCTGTTATTTTCATGTTAGTTCCCTCTTTCACAATGTATAGATTTGTTCTAGGCAGAAATTAGAAAACATGAAATTCTATGGGAAATTTATAAGGTAGAAAGATGATATTTTATTAAAAATTTTATATAATTGAAACATCTGTCATATACATATATTTTAATAAGAGGAATTAATGATTGAGAATTATCTGACCATAGATGTCAAAATATTTTTTTAAATTATTGATATTTGGAACACTTTAGATAAAATTCTACTAATCCATTTGAAATTTCTTAATTAAAATAAATAATTTTTAAAATGATCCTAGAAGGTGAATTTTTGTTTATGAAACAACATTTTGAATCCTTATGATTTCTAGACCTAGATTTGAACAATTTTAATTTCGATTTTGTTCTATGTATATGTATTCCTAGTTTTCCTTTAATTGTGAAAATTTATTATTTGTGAATTGAAGGAGAGGAAAAACCTCAGAAATGTGAATAGCCTAGTTTTTTAAAAATATGCATAACAGAATTAACAAAAAAATTAAGTGATTCAGAAAACACACTTATTTGTATCTTCAAACCTGTGTAGCTCTTGCTGTCATATTACCAAACTCTCCAACATCTTCAATCATTTAATTCTCCCTTCTTAATATGACACCTGGCTTCCCCTTGAGACCTGTTTCTCTCCCAGCAACATCTCTGCAGACTGGTCAATTTGCAACTCTACACATATTTCAAAACTGGGAGACAAGGCAAGGCATCTGTTTTAGTACCAAAGGGCTGCGAATGAAAGGCACCAGAAATAGGTTGTCATTTATAAAGCTTTCATTTGGGGTAAAAGCTTACAGTTCCAAGACTGTGAAAAGTCCAAAATGAGGTACCATAAGAGGTGCTTTCTCACCAAAGACAAATACTGTTGGTTCTCTTGTCAAGGAATGAGGTGAAGCAAGATGGCCACTGATCTCAGCCTTCACCTCCGGACTCACCATCTCCCCTTGAGCTGCTTCATGGGCCCAGGCTTTTGGGGGCTTTGTGCTTGAGCAATTCTCTAGTCCTCTTTCACATGGCAGGATCAAATATGGCAGCTTCCTTTCCTTGTGTCTGCCTGTCTCTCTAAGTGTCTCTGGTTTATATCAGACCCAGCAAGAAGGTGGAGACTCAATTTGCATCACACCGCACTGATGTAATTAAGGTAAAATGGTCTTTCACCCATAGGAATGGATTCATTCTCTTTTTGGGATTCATAAAAGAATTTCAAACTGCCACAGCATCATTTAGGCATAGCTTCAAACTTATTACTACACTCTTATTTGAATAAACTCTATTGACATTTTGAGGTTTATATCCCTTTCCACTGTTGTCATTTATAGCTCTCGAGGTCATTCTGTTTTTTATTTAATTTTTATTTTTTTAAGACACTTAGAATACATATATGTTACATAAAAAATACAGGGAATTCCCACATGTCCTGCTCCCCACATCACCCACACTTTCTCAATTAACAACATCCCTCATTAGTGGGGTAATTTCATTGCAATTGATAAACACATTTTAGAGCATTGCCACTAAACATGGATTACAGTTTACATTGTAGTTTACACTCTCTCCCACCCAATTCTGTAGGTTATGGCAAGATATATAATGGCCTGTATCTGTCATTACAATGTCATTCAGAACAATTCCCAAGTCCTGAAAATGCCCCTATATTACATCTGTTTTTCCCTCTCCCTGCCCTCAGAACCTCCAGTGGCCACTGCTTCCACATCAATAATATAATTCCTTCCATTGCTAGAATCACAATAAGTCTATAGTAGAATACCAGTAAGTCTACTTTAGTCCATAGTTCATTCCCCAATCCTGAGGTTTCTGGGATGGTGATGTCCACTCTACCTCTAATTGAAAGGGGGCTTCGATCCCATAGGGCTGATGGATAGGACTCTCTTGCTTGCACTTATAGACTCTCTCAGTTCCTTGGTATGGTGGTTGTTCATCATCACCTCCTTGTGAGTTGTCCTGGGTGAGACCAATTAACTGGAGAGTAGGTGTTGCAACTCCCTTGAGATTCAGGACCCAGCTGGCACATGGACAGCCCAAAGATTTTAGTCTCTTGGACATATACCTACCAACTCTAGTACTAATTATAGATTCAAACAGAAGGACAGAAGAGCCATGTGTAGGGAAACCACAACTGAGTCCAACTCTGTCACACTAGGGAGCATAAATGCCAAAGTAAGGCCCACTGGCAAGGCACCTAACTCCTGAGGTATCTGTCCTGACTATAGTGTCTGGATGTCTCCAGAGCCCTCAGGAGCCCTGCTATTTGGGGAAATACCTACTTTGGCAGTCAAAGAGATCCTGTTGAGACATGCATAAGCATCACCTCTGGAATGACCTCCTGACTCACTTTGAAGTCTTTTAGC
>JAQZBX010082873.1:0-13455 GCA_029593785.1 Cabassous unicinctus
TTTTTTTTTTTTTTTTTTTAAACAATCCCCTTAGATTTGAATTTCATTAGCTTTGCCTTAATATTGTGACCAAAACTAATTTTAGACCAAAGGAAAAACCATTATTCTTTATTTTCCTTAAAATGTATTTTACCTTCAGAAACTTGGCAAGTAGGAAAATGTAATTCACTATTAAATGGGCCTTGGTAATTTGCAATATTATCTTTGGAAAAGTTTTGAGAAAAAAAGAAATACAGAAAATTGTAGAGAAAAACTTGAAGGAAAAATGTGACAAACACTAAAGGAAAATAATAACACTGCAGACCTAAAGCAGTGGTTAGCAAACATTTTCTGTTAATCACCAGATAGTATTTTCAGCTTTGTGGGCCATACAGTCTCTTTCACAACTACTCTACCATTGTTGTGTGAAAGCAGCCACAGATAATATACAAATGAGTGTGTGTGCCTGTGTTCCAATAAAACATTATGGACACTGAAATTTGAATTTCATATAATTTTCACAAATAAATATTATTCTTATTTTTTTCAACCACTGAAAAATATAAGGACCATTTTTATCTTCCAGGCTGTACAAAAGTAAATGTGTTTGAAAGTATCCATGTAACTAGGAGGCCTCTTTAAAGGTGCCCATATCAGGATACAGAGTCTTATTTTATTGATATGCATCATGGAAGTTAGGAAGACAGTCTACAATAACCACAGAAAGTGGGTGGTATCGTCTTTGTTTACAGATTTTCAAATGGAGGCTTCATTGTGTAACTTTGTGAAAGTCACTTTCACCCAGTCATGTAATTATTAAGTGCTGGATTTGACTCTAGATGTGTCTTACTTCAAAGACCATGCTTTTTCTACTGGTGGCAGAGACCAAGATCCATGCTCCTCTTATTTCACAGTAATGAAATCCCAAATTTTAACCTAGGCATGTAGCTAACCAGAATAAAGTTTACACATCCCAGCCTCCCCTGTAGTTAGGAGTTGTCACGTACCTTTTGCCTCTTCTCCCTCCCTTTCTCCTTCTTGCTGGCTGGAGCTCTAGCAGCCATCTTGTATAATGAGGTGGAAGCATGTGTTGAGTATAGAAGGAGCTGAGAATTGTGGAACTGCTTTACCTAGACTATCACTAAACTTCATTCATGTGAAAAAGAAACCTGTGTTGTTTAAGCCAAGGTTTTCAGGGTGTTTTTGCAGCTGAACTTAATCCTAATTATCAATCAATCAATCATCACATTTGGGGAAGGAGTCCTAAAACCACTATCAATGACAATTTTCGTCTCAAAAGGTTTTGGGGGAATCAGGTTAGGTAAGGAAATACCCATAAATACATGGCTTGTTCAAACAGAATGAGTAATGGAATTCTTCCTGAAACAATTGGTGTTGAACTACGTTTTTGGTAAGCATTGAAATTCATTGCTCACCAAAAACAAATATTGAATTTCCCTTCACATTGCTCAACATACATGCTAAAAGCAATAAACTAAGATGGAGCGAGAGGTCACATTCTCCTTAGGTACAATGTGTGGGCTAGTTTTTTGATAATACCAATAAGAAATATCAGGATTGAAAGTAAATAGTTTTGGATTATAAATATAACAAGAACACACAAAACACCTTTTATAAACATTTTAAATGTACTCTATTTTAAATAGTATTTACTTAAAATTGTATATATTCCCCTTTTGCACTCTCAAGGGATTTTACTAAAATAATTCTTTTGTCCATTTTAGGAAAAGATAAACATATATCTTGGAAGAGCAAGAAAAAAAGCTGAAACTAAAAGCCTTTCTAACTCATTCAATATCCTGAAAAAGTACTCAAAATGGCATTTAGAAAATAGAGATATGATACTATAACATAGAACAAACGGTTCGTAAGGGTCAATTCCTACTAGAATGTTCTAAAGGAAGGCACAGAACTTCATTATTAATGTTTTTGTGCTGATAGAAAACATTGCCCTGAAACATGAAATTAACATTGAACTTTAAAATCTCATTTTAAAAGTTAAATAAAACGATTTATAAAAGCCAATAATTATCCACTTAAAGTTCTATGTTAAGCATGGTCCTTCCAGCAATTCTTAATCAGCGATGATCTCCAAATAGGTTGTTTTAGCTTAATTTAATCTCAAATATTTTTCCCTTATGATATTTGTTAATTTTCAGTTTAACTATGGAAAAGAAGAGTGAATTTGTCAACAGTAGCCAACAAATAGGAATTAACCATGAACTTGTGTATTTCAGTAGATCCTTAAACCACCTATCCTGGGATAAGATCTAAATCCTAGATCATGTTATAGCTGTTCAATTACTTTTGGCCATAATGAATCTTGAGTTTTGCTACTTTGGGGGCAACCATTTTCTTGTGTGTGTGTGTGTGTGTGTGTGTGTGTGTGTGTACCAATGTTTTTGCCCAAAAACACATTAAATGAATATGCTCTAAGGAGTGACAGTTTAGCACTATGGTTTTGGCCACTGATATACTCTCCAATTTACTTGGCACAACTGTTTCAAGTCAGAAAATATCAGGTGGAACAAATTTGAATTGTGCGCCATGTTTGGGTGAGCCCAAAATATTTTCCATGGATACATACACTGAGAGAGGGTTGCAGAGGCAGCATCTTCTCTAGCACATGTAGTATTTCCATGAACACACTCAGGTGTAAGCTTGGTTTGTCCTAAAGGCATTCCACTGAGCTACGCTGTTATTTTTCTTGTGTAGTTTGGGTGCCAGATACCCACCCCACCAGCCCCCAAATGGCTAAGAAATTATTGAAGAAAATGGTGCAGAAGGAAAAATGCAACTTTCAAAGAACGATTCCCTCACCCAGCTCTAACAACTACCATCTACAATCATATCTGACTCCTTAGGTGAGCACAATAAACCTTCTTCATGGTCCATTTTATGTACATACTATATGTATTTATTTTCAGTTTTTCATGTATTTCATAAACTTGTTTTCATTGATGTAGTTATCTTCAAAATTTGTGGATATATTTTGGATTGAGGTGGAGTGCATCATAATTTTTTCCCATTAAAAGTAATGGAAATGGTTTTTTAAAATTCCATTTAATGGCGTTTTACTTAGCAGCAGGGTTTTCAAAAGTGAATTAAAGCTGTTAAACAAGAGATAGGTGTGTAGACTACCTCCCACGCAGAGGCAGGCAGTGAATAGCTTCCCACTCACCTGCTCTTGTTCTTTCTTTCTTCCTGTATGTTAGGTAATAGCTAATGTGGACCCCAAGGTTTTCCCCCTGCCCCCCCTGCCTGCGGGGCACGCAAGTCCTGACCAATCCCCAGGACTGTGAAGAGGATGGATTTTGCTCCCAGGACTCGGTTATATTATATGGCACATTTGACCTTAAATTGGGGACATTATCAGGTGGATGGACCTAATGGGTTTGAGCCTGTTGAGAGCAGTTTCCTCTGACAGTGCAGAGAGATTCATAGCCTGGGAGGGATTCAATTCAAGGGAGGGTCTCAGTTGCCGAGCTGGAAGGGTCGCTTGGCAAGAAGCTGAGAGCAGCTTCTAGCAGCTGAGAACAGCCCCTGGCTGACAGCTAGAAAGACAATGAGGACCTCAGTCCTAAGGAACTGAATTCCACCACCAACCTGAAGGAGCTGGGAAGCTTCCTCTAGTCAAGGTTCCAGATCAGGATGCAATCAACCAGCGCCTTTATTTCAGCCCGGTGGTGCCTGTAGCAGAGAACCCAACCATGCCTTGCCAGACTTCTGACCTAAGAAATGAGAATAGCACACTTTTAGTCTTGTCCTAAGCTGCTTTGTTGATGGCAATTTGTTACCCAGCAACAAAAAACCTAATATGTTCTGTACCAGCCAGGATAGGTCAAGTTAGAGTATAGTTAAAATTTTTAAAAAACCGCAATCTCAGAATCGTAAAATGACACAGGTTTATCTCACGCAAACATCCAGTGTGGGTTATTAGGTAGACTCCACTCAAAACTGTCACTCCAGGCCTGGGCTGCTAGAGACTCCATTTTAGGACATGCTTCCATGGTTTCTGGGGAAGAACAGAGCTAGAGGGTTTCACACCAGCAATGAACTACTCCAGCCTAGCAGTAGCACATGCCTTTTCTGCACACAGCCCATTGGCCAATGCTAATCACATGGCTTTGCCCAACGTCAATGAGATTAAGAAACACAATGTCCTCTAGTGTCTAGATGGAGAAGGGAACCGGATACCGAGGAGCAATAATAACTTCAACCACAACTGGACGTGTCTGCTCCACTCCTCTACTCCCTTTCTTCTAGACCTTGGCAGACTCTACCACTACCATGAGCCTGGAGATGGATTGACGAGCATGCCCATTCAGGAGCCTCAGATTAGTGGTTATAGGATGACTCAAGCCCACAGCTGTGCTCTGGGTAGCCTATAAACTATTCTTTCAATTTTTAAATTCATTGCCAACATTTTTCAGATTGGAAATTCTCCCATAAAAATCTAAACCCACAGCTTCTCTAATAAAATTTGGAAGATTTGGCAATGATGTATTTCCATGAATGAGGTGGAGCTGTATGATCTGACTATGATGTTTTCCAAGGAAAGTATTGGTATATAAAAAATGAAGTAAAACCTTTTTTTATACTATTTTCCTATATAGGAATGTAAAGGAAGAGATCTAGAAGATATCACACCAACCTGTAAATAGTAGTATTAGGGATGGAATGAAGTTGGGGGATTCTACACATCCCAGAGTTTAATTATAGTATTTTATCTGCCCAGAAAAATTCACAAAGTTTGGGTGCCACCTTAATAAATATGAAAACAAAGTTAATGCCTTAAATTGATAAAATATCTACTACTTCTTAAAGACGTTTTGTTTTCTTAAACACAGCAGAATCAAACTTCAATGCACTGGAACCCTTAGTCATTTTTTAGGAATTCTGTACTCTACTTTTATACAAAAATGAAAAACCACAAGAAAACGACTTAAGCAGGGATTTAAAAATCTTCAAGGCATTTTACAAGCCAATACAGATCCACTTTCACTTGCATTTCTGTTTAGCACAAAAATTGGTGGTATATCATTCTTGAGACATAGAGAGAGCGTCAATTATCAAAGAAAGACTTCACTGTGATCTCACGCTGTCAAGGACAGCTATGGTTGTGTCTGCCCAGCGGCCCTACCATCTTTTAGAATACCATCTGTATTAGTCAGCCAAAGGGGTGCTAATGTGAAATACCAAAAATGGGTTGGTCTTTATAAAGGGTATTTATTTGGGGTGGAAGTCCACAGATACCAGGCCATAAAGTGTTATGTTTCTTCACTCACCAAAGTTCATTGCCACGTGTTGGAGCAAGACAGCTGCCAACGTTTGCCAGGGTTCAGGCTTCTGGGGTTCCTCTCTTCCCGGGGCGTTTCTCTCTGGGCTTAGCGCCTGTTTCCTCCACAAGGTCAGCTGTAGACTATCAGGCGAATGGCTCACTTCTCTTCTCCTGGGGCCTTCTTTCCAACATCAAAACTGCTTCTCAAAAACTGCTGCTGCTCAAAACTGTTCTTGCCCTGCCTTTTATATTCGATTCCCCACTCACCAAGAGGTGAGGCTCAACACCCTAATCATAACCTAATCATGCCCAGATTAACAGATCAGTTTACAAGCATGATCCAATTATATTTTTGGAATTCATAATTACATCAAATTGGCCAACGGTGTAACCATCTTTTAGAAAAATTAATGGGAAATTTTTCTCACTTTTAGTCACCCATCAGTTATCCTGCCACCCCCCAGCCCTTTCCTTTTGGAAAGTAATTCAGAATTACCGGGTGGCAAATCCAGGCGTATGCCCACTGTGGTAGAAAGATTAACATCTCCCCCGTCCTAAAAAGCTGTCCACGTCCTCCTTCCCAGAGCCTGTATGTTGTGGAATGTGGCAAAACGGGATTAAGGTTGCAGGTGGAATAAAGGCCTCTAATTGGATGACCTTGAACTAGGGAGAGGTGTGCAATCGCATGGGTCCTTACGAGCGGACGAGGCAGGCAGGAGAGGAGAGGCAGGCAGAGAGGTGACATACGGAAGAGCAGTCAGAAGGAGATGTGACATTGCCGGCCTTGAACATAGAGGAAGCCGCCCGAGGATCAAAGAAAGCAGACGGCTCTGGAAGCTGGAAAAGGCAAGAAATCCTGTTCTCCCCTAGAGCCTCCGGAAAGAAATCCAACCCTGCCAATACCTTGCTTTTAGCCGAGTGAGATCGGTGCCCGACTTCTGACCTATGGAACTGGAAGGTGAGAGATTCGTGTTTTTAAGTCACCACATTTGTGGCGATTTGTTACAGCCGCGGTGAAAAAACAACTAGATGCCCCTGCTGAGGCAGAAGCCAGGGAGGGCTTTCTGGAAGATCCTTCTTCTTGCCTGCCTCAAACAAACTCAGCAGCTTCTCCGCTCTTCCCCCAGTTTGATTCAAGCCTTCTTTCCCTTTGTGTGACTCTCACGTATCCTTGTAATAATCGCACCCTTTTGTTTAAGCTGTTTGGAGTTGGGTTTCTGTCGGTTGCTATGAAGAGTCCTGATCATATTTGCTATATCAGGCAAAGGACCATTTTCAATAGATTTTTTAGTTCGAAAGATTAAAGTAAAAAGAGGTGTGGGGTTCCGTCACCCTTGATTTAGCAGGTCATGACAGTAGTCACAATCCTTTAGAGGGCATCAAAGTTTGAATGGATTAAACTGGACTTGTTTTTCATAGAATTCCCGTTCCATTATTCCTCTGAGAATGAGGAAGACTAAGGACCCGAGACTCCTGTGGCTAAGCAGATCCAGACCCCCCGTGCTGGTTCCAAGCTGCGTGACCCAGGACAGGCAACGTGTTGGGAGGGAATGTCCACTCACTCGCCCTCCATTTTTCCACCTCATGTTTTGGTTTCCATAATTCTGACTCTGGCCTCTTTAATGCTCACTTTGTTCTGGAAGTGATTGTGCATTGGCTCCCTAGGACTGTAGAAGTCTTCAAATTTTCTCGTTTCAATTTCCTCATCTGTGAAATATGGATGATGCCACACAGGATGGTTTTGAAGATTAAATGAAATAATGCATATACATTATACGGTGTATAATGAGCACTCACTAAATAAAGCTAAAGACAAATGAGCCTCTCTGAACTTCAGGTTCCTTATTTATAAAACAAGGTTGGTACAGCACAAGCAGTGAACCCTAAGGTAAATGATGGATTAGAGTTAATAGGACAATTATCATATTCTTTCATCAACTGTAGCAAAGATACCACACTAATGCAAGTGTCAATAACAGGGTGGTATATGGGAATTCTGTATTTCCTCCATGATTTTTCCATAAACCTACTTCTCTAAAAAATTATTAAAAAAAACAAGGCTAGCATCTCTCTCACATGTGATGTTAGGCTTAAAAGAGATAAAGTCTTTAAAGGGCTTGGCAGCCACAAATATTTTGGTTGGCTTCAGCCTTTCTCTTCTCAGAGAAAGATAACGGCATCATCAACATAGGCTGATTCCTTTCTCCTTTTTTGCTCAACAGCATCCTCATCCCATTTCTGAGAGTAGGACCAGAATTGGGGCTGAACTCATTTCTAAAGCTACCTGCTAAATACATGATCAGATGGTCTTGGTAGATCCTGTCATCAGACAAGAATCCGAGACAATGAACACTTTCTGAATTCCCCGAAAAGCAACATGGTGGCCCTTCCTATTTCCACAGTCCCCAAAGAGTAGAGGAAATGTACGTGGGCATGTGCCTGGGCTAACTGCTAGTCTGAGTCTGGGGTTTAATTGCCCTGTTTGCCAATCATTGTTTTCTGAAGTTCATTTAAGCATTGACTAAGAAGTTAAGGGTAAGACGATTGCAAAGAGAAAACAAAAAGATTTCCCAATAAGTCACATAAAGAAAAACAGTTTTTTTTGTGTGTTACTATCATCTTTTCTGGCACATAAGATAAGTAGGTATATAAGATGCGTCCCAATTCCACAATTACATTTTGGCATAAGAAAATCTAGCTACTTTTCATTCTACATATATTGAAAGTGATATAAAAGTAGTTTTGCTGGGGGGAACATATTACTTGGTTAAGTATATTTTACTGTGTGCTAAAATCCAGTAGAATAATATTACCTCTAGATGCGTAGTAATATTGTACTAACCCGGAAAAAAAAAGACAAAGTCAGCTAAAAAGAAATACTTTGGCATCAATGATTAATGTTCCATAGCAGAATTAGTGTAATCATAAGCTTAAATCTAATATACTAGGGAATTAACCTCACTTTACCTCCCTCTAATCAGCTATGTTGTCTGCGGCTTAAGGATCCTACCTTCAACAATAACTTATCTGGGCTGTGATGTTTTGTGTTGCAGAGATCTGTCACTAGGGGCAGCGTCTTCTATTCTTTCTCTCCAGTAGCTGGTAATTTAGGTGCTCACTCTTTTGGTGTGTAGGAAAAATGCAGTGGCTTGCTTTGTGACTTTGGAAATCACTTCTCCTTGGGCGTCCATTTCCTTGGGAATGGTTTGGGCTAGCTGAGCTCTGAGGTCCTGACAGTTAAGATTCCTTGGTTCAGTGATTCTTATTACTGTCGTTAAGATGGAGGAGTGTAGAGGAGGAGTGGATTAATGATACCAGATATGCCATCGCTTTTGCTCTGTGACTTAGAGTAAGTCAGCTACTCTATCTGGTTCTTAGTTTGCTTCATTGTGAAATGAGATGAAGTTAGTGTTTCCCAAATACTAGCTCCTGTCGCTACCTGCAAATACTAGTCTCTGGTCAAATCAACTTTAAGGAACACAGGCAGAGAAAGTTTCTTTCTATAGACCCTCACGGAGCCTTTTAAGTGATAGATGCTGAGAGTGCAAAGACTGATGAGAGGATGATGAGGGTGGTGGTGAAAAGAAGAGAGAGAAGAAGAGAAAGAAGGTGATAAAGAAGACTGGACAACACGAATACGCAATATTTATTAAGCACTTGCTAAATATGCTAAATGTTACCTGAATTATTTCACATAATCCCCTTAGAAATCCCATGTGAAAGGCACCGTACTCTTATTTTCTCCATTTCTCAACCAAAGAAACTTAAGAGTGTTCTCCAAGGTCAACTTATCTGAGATCCAAATCCAGTTCCGTATCCTACATACCCAGCCACTATTTCTTTAACACCTAACGCTCTCCACTTCCCTTGTTGCCAGAGACCACAGGCCCTGAGCAGAGGCAAAATCCACCCAAAATGTATTGACGTCACCTTGTTTTCCTCTCTAATTTTACACATGTCTATTTGTTGTAGGAGATACTGGTTTACTAGAATCACAAGGAGTGAGACCATGTTTTTTCTTTTAAACAAAGGTAAATAATAATTCAAGTGCTATGCAGGTAAGGAAAAAAATAGAGATAACATGCAAATACTTGATGTTTAGAGGACACTGGATTAAGAAAGACTTCGAACCTGATTCGGATTCAGAGGTATTTATGACTTCCAACAGGAAAAAGAAAACACAGGCTTTGTCCCTGGTAAAGGTATAGCATGCCCACTAAAGCTGGAAATTAAAAAAAAAATTATTCCTGCATTTCAAGGCCTCTTTGGTAAAAGAGATTTCAGTTTGGCTGGTCACTCACAACAGTGTCTCCTTCAGCCAGTCTTTGTATTCCTCATATTATTAAACATTGCTGCTGCAGGGTAGGTGGCACACTGTGGCTATGAAGAGGCACCAGCTTTCTGCAGAAGAGCTGGCCCGCCTCTGACAGAGTCTCCTGATCAGACAAAGAGCAGGTCTGCAGTTTGCTAGAATGAGCTGGGAGGGTAATGGGGGGAAAAAAAACTCTTCAAATCAGTCCCCAGAAGAAACAAATGTGCATTGAAGTTGGCATTGCAGAGGTGATGCCGAAAGGCAATTAAACGCAAAAGGCTAATAGAGATGGCTCAACTAAACACTTAACTCATGATTTCAGCGTGCGTGTCTCTTACTGTTCAAGCAATTCAAAGAATGTATTATGACGCTTTCAGATAAATAGTTTAACTCCACACTGAGTCAGGGGAAAAAATCAATTAATTTGTAAAGCCTTGCTGCTGGAACTAATGTCAGGGCCCTCCTTTTCCAGGCAACTGATTTTTCAAGGTGATTTGGTTTCACTTTGTATGTGAAATAATATCGTAGGTTTGTTTGCTTAAGTCATTTCCTCAATAAGTATTCATGGAGCCCCTGTAATGTCTCCCAGGCACTAGAGAAAGAGGGACCGAATAATCCAAGTTCTTACCTTCTTGGAGCTTACATTGCACTGGGGAGGCAGGCAGTAAACAGATGAATGCATGATGTCATGCCACATAATGATGAGCTCAATGGAACAAATGAACAAATACACAGCAGAAGAGTAGGGGAGAGAAATGAGGGCTTCTCAATGGAGGGGACAGTCTGAGTGATAAATCAGAAGTGTTTATTGAACACCTCCTGTGTGTTGGGCATTCTGTGGGCGACAGGGAGAAGGGCAAAGGGGAATAAAAACATTTCATGATCACCCGCCTTGTAGGCACGGCACAAATAGCAACGACAGTGATTGGGAAGGATCATGCACCGCACTTTCCCCAATAGCCCTCCAGAGCAGCCATTGTCATTTCCATTTTACAGTGAAGGTTTGGGAAGTCAGAAAATGTAAATGACTCTTCACAGCTGAAAAGTGCCAGCACCGAGATTCTAGCTCAGGTCTGTTTGGTCCTAAAGCTGTTTCCCTCATGCCTCATTGCCTTTTCTTACACATAGAAAGTGCTGCTAGAATTGGAGAAGCAACAGACGAATGAAATACCCTTGGAGTTAGAACTACCATCCAGGCCAAGAAGAGTTCATCCCCTGTCAAACAGAAACCAGAACGCAAGGTACTCCTAACCCAATTTTATTATTTCACTGATGAATTGAAAGGATCATACTGGGTCATGGGTTCAGCATTTTGAACGTAATTATTACTGATGTATAGATAATGGAAGTATTGACAAATAAAAAATTATTGTGGTTAATATGCTTCTGAATAACAGAAATTTTGACTCGAAAAAATGGAAGAGAAAGTTCAGTACTTTGCAGATATCAAACCCGGACTTCTCTCCCATATTCCAGAAGATTCTATCCAACTGTCTACTAAGATCTCCACATGGAGGTCTAGCAGGCATCTTAAATTCAGCATGCCCAAAACCGAACTCCTGATCTCCCCCCCAAAACCTGCTTCCCGCCCCCCAGTTGTTCCTATTTCATGTTATGACAACTCCATCCTTCCAGTATCTCAGGACAAAATCTCTCAGCATTCAATCTATCAGAAAACCATGCTGGCTTTATTCTCCAGCGTATTTAGAATCTAACTACTCTTCACTATCGCCACCTTTAGCATCCCGATCGAGACATCATCACCTCTCACCTGGACGGCTGCAATAGCCTCTTTACAGGTCTCCCGGCTTTACTCTTTCTCTCCCTCTAGTCATTCTCAACCTAGCAGTCAGAGCAGGCCTTTAAAAATGCAAGTCAGGGAGCAGGTGTGGCTCAAGCAGTTGAGCACCTGCTTCCCGCATGGGAGGTCCCAGGTTCAGTCCCCGATGCCTCCTAAAAATGAAAAACCAAAAAACCAAAAAACAAGGAAACAAACGAAAAAAACATCTCAGGGGAGCCGATGTGGCTCAGCGGTTGAGCACCGGCTCCCACATACGATGTCTCGGGTTCAATCCCTAGCCCTGGTATCTCAAAAAAAAAGGCAAGTCAGATCATGTCCCTCCTCTGCTCAAAAGTCTGCAGTGGCTCCCCATTTCATGGAAATTAAAGACACAGCTGAACAATGGCATAAAAGGACTCAGTGGGATGCTGTGCTTCCATCACGTCTCTGACCACTTGCGCTAATGTTCTTGTCTTCTTCATCTGTTCCTGGCACACTGGACTTGCTGTTCCTTGACTGTACTCCCTGGAGCCTCTGCTCTGGCTTTTCTCTCTGCCTGGAACACTCTTGCCTCAGCTATCTACTTTGCTAACTCCCTCGCCTTTTTAAAATCATTGCTGAAAGTTCACCTTTGCAGTGTCAGCTAGCCTGGCCACCCTTTTTAATATTCCAACCTCCGTCTCCCTGTCCTGCCACTCTGGGCCCACTTTGCTCTGCTCTGCTTTGTCTTTTGGCCATAGCATTGAGAGCATCTCTGTGGTAGGTTGATTTAGATACCCCAACAAACACACGCTCTTAATCTGTATGCCTGTAAGTGTAAACTGCATCGTAAATAGGACTGTCCTGGTTCGGAGCTGACTGCACCCCAGAAAAGCATGTCCTTCAATTTCATCCATTCCTGTGGGTGTGAGCCATTGTAAGTAGGGCTTCTGATGAGGATGCTTCCATTAAGATGTGGCCCAGCTCAGTCAGGATGGATCTGAATCCTATTACTGGAGTCCTTTATAAGAGAGTGAATTTCAGACCCAGAGAGATAAAGCCACGGACAGAGCAGCTGGAAGCTGAACATCAGTGTAATTTATAAGAGAAGGGAGAGACAAGGAGATACCACCATGTGCCTTGCCATGACAAACTAAGGGCCAGGGGTTGCTGGCAGCCTGCCCCAGAATCCACCGTCTTCAGGGAGAAAGCATCACCTTGATGATATCTTGATTAGGACTTTCTTTTAGCCTCAAAACCAGAAGCTAATAAATCCCCAGTAGCTTGAGCAGCCTAGGAAACAACACAAGGACATTTTGAAGATGTTCTTTTTAGTTAAGGTACAGCCAACTGTATCGGGGTGGGGCTAATCCATATTACTGGAGACCTTATAAAGAGAGGAATCACCATGTGATGGGAGGCAAGGAACCCCAACGATTGCTGGCAGCCAGTACCAGAATGCGACCAACTCTGGGAGGAAGCAAGCCTTGCCGATATCTTGATCTCTTACTTCTTTTAGCCTCAAAAGTGTGAGCCAATAACTTCCCATTGTTCAAGACAAGCCATTTTGTGGTATGTGTCATAGAAGATCTGCAAAATAAGACAACCTCCTATCAGGCTATGTAATTTAGCTATTACGTGTATTGTCTGAATTCCCTTGCCAGGTGTAAGTCCCATGAGGGCAGGTATCTGATTTGTTCACTCACATATCCCAACCTCCCAACACAGTGCCTGACACAAAGTAGACATGCAATAAATATTTATAGAATAAATGGATGACTGTGCCAAAGAGGACAATCTCCCACCCTTCGATCTAACTGGAGTTTAGCATATTTAATTATTTAACTGCGAAAGCCTATGCCAATGCTGTATGAAGAGTGAGACAACAAAATCTAATTTTTCCAGTTCACCTGCTCTCTTGATCACATGCATGCTAGGGATCCTGAATATCATACCACCAACAACCCTGAGCACTGGAAATTAGAGTAACCACGAGCAGTTAAAAATCCTGCTTTTCTGGGGGCACTTTGCAATGTGGGTGGCAGCTGGTTTATTCCACAGGCAAGCCCCTAGCAGGGCAGGACAGCTGCAGCCCACATCATT
>JAQZBX010082874.1:0-13464 GCA_029593785.1 Cabassous unicinctus
AAAAAAGCAGCTTTTGGATGAATTTCACGTTGTATCATTGGAAACCAGTATTTCCAAAAACAAATAACCATTTTGGATAATCATATTGTCATTCTCATACTATACAATAATCCCAGGCATTCATATTAGCAAAAAGTGAAAGATTATTAGTGTGAAAGATGCTGTCTTTTTATATTCAAGATATTTCTTTGCTAGCACTATAAAATTAGGAGAGGGGAGCAGATGTAGCTCAAGTGGTTGAGTGCCTGCTTCCCATGTACAAGGTCCCGGGTTCAATCCCCAACACCTCCTAGATGAAGAAATTAGGGTAGAGTCTGGTGTTCACCATAAAACTAAGCAATATAGAGAAATTCAGTAAAATAAGTTGCATTACTTAAATATATTTAAATCATTTTTAAATTTATTTTATAAAATAGTTTCTAACTATTTGATGATTTTACCTACAGTCAAATAGTACTATTATAATAGTAAAAATACTACTGGGTCTCTACATAAGATAGTGTCATTGAGTGTTGGGCTTTTTAATCAGACAAACTTCGATTCAAGACCCAATTTTGTCTTTTAATAGCTTTCTGATCTTGAGCAAATCACTTACCCTCCAAGAACTCCAGTTTCTTCTATAAAATGGGAGTGATAATAACATTCCCTGTCTCATATGAGGATTAAGGGAGATAATGGATGTGAAGCCCCTTGCCTGGATCTCCAATAAGTGTTAGCTGCTGTTGCTTGTTGTAGCTGCTGCTGTCATTGTTATCATCATTATTTAGAAAATCATTTGCCATTGTCTTTTGACAGTTTTTTTCTTAAGAAACTTTTAAAACTTTGTCAATACATGAGAAATGAGATGGGAAAGAAAGCCCATTCAAAACGTAAGATTGAGGCAGCAGCTAATGTTTGGCAGGAAGTCAGTGTTTTCATCTCATTAATTATCAGCCTGAATGGTAAATTAGAAGAATTTTATATAAAGTACTTGAGATTTTCAGTTATGGCACAAAACCAGAATTGATAATTTCACTGAAGTGTTATTAAGAGTCTCACTAAATGCTGAGCCCTGAAAACATTCTTCTTGGAACTCCATCCATCTCTTATAGTTAGAATAATCCTGGGGTAAGCTTGGATGAGCAACTTTCACTCAGAGAGACTGAGCGATATGCTGCACACTGTGTAACAAAGGTTTGGTTTAGAAAAAAGTCAGCGCAAGCAAAAGAGGCAGGAAGCTTGTCAGTTGGAAAAGATCGTTCTTTATGGACCTTGTCTCTGATCTCTGTTCAGTATAGGTTTGGGGTTTTTTTGTTTTTGTTTTCGGATTAAGTGGGATTTTCTGGTAATATTCATCACAAAGAGAGCTCCCAGTAGCATCTGATACCAGTAATAAAATTCTGAGATTCTCTACTGCTGACTTGTTTTTTTTGTTTTTTTTGTTTTTTTGAGGTACCAGGGATTGAACCTGGGGCCTCATACATGGGAAGCAGGTGCTCAACCACTGAGCTACACCCACTCTCTCTATTGTTGACTTTTACAAAGATCAGGGATCCAGGTACAGCATCCTCACTACCCTGGACCCAGTTTGCATAAGTGCTGATTGAATAGAGTTTTTTAAGATGAAAAGGATTTGACTAGTTTTCACCTTGCCAGTACTTCAGAGCTATTAGTTTTACTCTTTCTTATCATAGGCTTCTCAGTTCTGGTTGAAAAGGATTTATTTGAGAAGAGAACATTTCCAGTTACTTTTTTTTCACCTAAGAAGAAATGTTCTAAAACCACTAGAGTGATCTCAGCAGCTGGACAAGCCAGGCTTTGAAGCAGATATAGGCCAAAGGTGAATGAAGATGAATAATTTGTCTTTATGGCAAATGCATGTTGACTTTGTACCAACAAAACAAGGCTGTTTTGGAGGTACTCCTATGAAACCAAGAGAGTAGCAACCTGACTACTTTTACCTTGCCCTCACCCAACTTCATGAAGTTCTGTACCTAGATTTGCCAATCCTCATTACCACTTGCTCACATGATGAGAAAGGGGACCACTAAGCTTTCAGGGATTAATTCTGTTTGATACTTTCCCAAGTCTGAATAAACCCCTTTGAGTGTGCCAAGGAGCTGAATAATTTTCTTCTCAGGGGATCTAGAATGAACATTACATATGAGTAAATCTTTTCTAAGAAGGAGAATAACAAAGATACTGATTTACAAGGTCACCACAGGGCTGCCATACGATTCACCATGTGCCACCTGTTGTACTGTTGGTGAGTATCCTCTAAATGCCTGGCACAGGAACACAGCACATACTGCACGGGCATTTTTCTCATTACTCTGTTTGTTAGGGAAATGGAATAGTAAGTGCTTTCTATAATTCAAAGTTTAATAGCACTTGCTTCCAACACTGGCTTCCTATAATTTAAGACACAGTCTTCCATTGCATAATCCTAGAAGAGCCAAGGAATGACATTGTATAAGAACATAAATCATGACCAGGAGTAACTTTGCCAGTCCAAATGAAGGCTTATTGAAATGTAATAACAAACGTCCACCTACATATGATTCAGAAATTCTAATAAGGAGCCCATCTTCCTGTGGAAATTAAACATGGTTCACAGTGCCATTTAAAAATATGGATTATCCATATTCATAACACTCAATAGACAGCTGGAGCCATGTGCCAGATATAGGCTAAGAAATTCTCAGAGGAGATGGAAGGAACATGTGTTTTTTAACACAGATGCCCCTTACTGCATGGTGAAAAGATGTTTGACAAGATATTCTAAATGTCTCAGAAGTCATTTTTAAACTATAATAAAAGCAAGGTGTCTTAATCATTTACCTAGGGAAGCCTTTAGCATTATGAGCTAGAGATTGAGTAGTACTGCACCCAGGTATCTTTTCAAATGTGTTAGATTCAGCTTTGTGCATTTAGAGTAGGATTTTATCCATGAACCAGAATTTAATGTTAAACATTCAGTGTTCCAGTTCTGCCTGGCTTTTCTAATTTTAAAAAGATCAAAAGGCTTAAATAAAAGGAATTAATTTTCAAAAAGGACTAAGTATGATTCATTTTAATGGTCAGTCATTCCACTGTTGGACTTCTCACCAGTAACTGCTTTTATTTACAAGGTTTCTTATGGTAGTAGAGCCCCTTCAGAAGGCAAATAGACATACTGAGGAAGTAATTCAACAGAACCAAAGATGTACAAAGACTCATTGTAGCAGTTTCTAAAATAGGGAAACAATGCAATCTGAATGGCCAGCAATACACAATGATACTTTAGAAGGGTGAGATATTATCAGTATCAGTGAGATAAGTAGCCCTTAAAAGGATAGTTAGGATGACAGTATGAAAGTTGGAAAAAGACTTATGATAAGTTGAAAAACAGCAAAGAGGTGTATATGCTATGATTGTAACTATGTAAAGAGTATGTATGCAAGTAGACAAAAAGTGCAAGGTAATATGAAAATAGTTGCTTTCAGATAGGATGACCACACGTGGAGCTTTTTTGGTATATATTTTTAAGAATTTTTTCATGTTATTATATTGAATTTTTTAATGATGATGATAAATTCAACACTAGCAGATATCATAAGTAATTGGAAAACCTGGGTTTTTCCCATAGTTATTCCTCATAAAATTGGCCGAGTCATAGAAGGAAGTCCAGCTGATCGCTGTGGGAAACTGAAAGTTGGAGATCATATCTCAGCAGTGAATGGGCAGTCCATAATTGAACTGTCCCATGATAACATTGTTCAGCTGATTAAAGATGCCGGTGTCACCGTCACACTGACAGTCATTGCTGAAGAAGGTAAGGAACTGGTAGGCCTGCCTTCCCCAAGTTGATTCAAGAGGCATAGAGTCTGCAGAAGGCAGTGGCTTCCTCCAAGAATCACTGCAGCTATAGAACCGTTTATAAACCCTAGAGTCTCATTCTTTGCCTTCTCCATTTAATAAACTTAAAAGAGAGTTTATTATAAAGTTGTCAGCTGCTCAAGAAAAATAATCTAGCTGGTGAGTGGTGGCCATTTATTTATGTACTGGGGTTTAGAAGCAAGCATCCAAAAGTGAAAGAGATTGGCCATACATTTCAGATCTTGTTTTCTTAAAATAATGTCTTAAGTCCCTGCTTGAGTGAGAGAAAAATTCCCTAAACAGTTCATGGAAGTCACTGTTGATATCAGGCCTTTTATGTCAGGCTCATGCCATAGTGCGCCTCTCCTTGGGGGCAGGGCTTTGTCCTGGGCAGCTGCTTTATAAACGGGGAAAACGGAGTGTATAGAAATGACCAGCAAACAGGGCATAAAGCACATACTGGCAGCCCTGAAGTTTTACAAACAAGTTGAATGCCCTGCCTTGCTTTCAGGCTCCCTTTACATAGTAAGAATTTCTAGGTAAGAACCATTTTGAATAGCATCAGCCCATGGTCTTTGTTTATGAATTACAAGGCAATGGTTACATAATGCTCATCTTATTTGTCTTTATTTTGCAAAACTAAGGAGAAGCGAAAAACAGCAGAATGATGAAGAGTCAGTCTTTTGTGTTATAATTCCTGCTTTATAACATATATTCCTATGTCATTTTCCCCCATGACCCTCTAATCTAGTCAGTTTCTATGTCTTTTATACTTCCTCTTGATTCTTCCTTTCTTTTCTGTTCCTACTGCACTATGCTCATAATTTTATTTCTAAGAATTTGCAAAAATTACAAAAATCACCTTTTCTGTCCAATAGTGTGTATTTCTGCATGACCAGGAGTTAACCTTCCTCCAAGGCCAATTCTAGTTCTCCCTATGATCTGGGTGCGCTGTGATATCTCTGCCTCTGTGCTTTCTTTTCTCCAGTCTGACCTAGACTCTTTCCCAGAGTCTGCTGATTCTTCTTTCTGAAATCCTCTGATGTGATTTCTCTGTATAGGCCTCTGGTGTTTCCCTACTCTCTGCGGGAAGTGTTTTGTGATTTTGTACCCAACCCACATTTTAAATTTTTCTCCCTGTGTTCTCTGGAAACACTCTGCTTGAGCTAGGTTTGTTTCCTCATTGGTCTCTGAGTACACAGTCTTCCTCTCTTAACTCCCATAGCCCCTCCTGTCTCTGCAGTCCACTTGGCATTATTCTTATACAATTATCTTCCTATCTAAATGGTCTGCTCTTTGAAGACAAAGAATGTCCGTCTATCCTCATATGCCTTATACATTAGTAAAGACTTAAAAAATATTCATTGCCAGCATGTGAAGATACTTAGTAGGTGCTCAGGTAATATTTTTTAATAAAGAAATGAGTAAATGAATGAACAAACAAATGAAGTGCAAGTTGGGAGATTTCAGTTCTGAGACCTTCTGTGCTATCACCTATCAGAGGCAATATAAGGCCAAGAGGAAGTAAGGCTTCTGACAGACAGACATGAGTTCAAATACTAACACCAACACCTATTAGTTTACTGTATGACCTTAAACAAGCTACATAACCTTTCCAAGCCTCAGTTTTCATCTGTAGAATGGGAATAGTAATACCTATTTCAGGATCACTGTGAAGATTGATATGTATTGTGAAAAATTTTTATTTTTACCAACAATAAAAAAAAAAAATGTACATAATCTGCATAAATAGCCTAAGGTGCTCATCTCATGATAGGTATCATTATTTTCCCACACCTTTGCTTGGTGGGCTCTCTCATTCAGGTCTATGCTTAAATCTCACCTCCTAAGGAAATAATAATACTTAGTAAGCACTTACTAAGTGGCAGGCACTGTCTTAAATACTTTGCATATATTAGCTCATTTAATACTTAAAATAATGTTTTGAGGTATACATTATAATTTTCCCATATCTATAGATGAGGAAATGGGTTAAATAATTTACCCATGGTCATAAAGCTAGTAAGTGGCAAAACCAGGATTTAAAGAAGCCAGACTGGCCCTGGCCTGTACTCTTAACTGCTATGCCTTCCCTCACCCACAGTATCTAAAATAAACTTCCCCCAGCCTGCTCCATTCCTCCTTTAATCCCTTACCCAGCTTTACTTTTCTTCATTGCATTTATATCTATCTGAAATTATTTAATTATTTGTTCGCTTGTTTATTGCCCATCTTCCCACTAGAATAGGAAAGGAATCATAAGATTCATGAAGTTCGAGAGTTTGTCATTTACAGTGCTTAATCTCAAGTGCCCATATACTTGAACTGATGAAGGATATATTTTTCTCTGTAACTTTGTGGTATGTCCTAATATTTGTTAGGGCAAGTCTCTTTCTTTCTCTCACTTTCTTTTCAAATCTACTAAATATTCATGGAACTTTTCCATATAAAATTTTAGAGCAGATTATTAAACTCCTCAAAAAAATCCAACTGTTATTATAAAAATTGGAATATATTGAATATGTATATTAATGTTGGGAAAATTTGTATCTTTAAATATTAAGTCTTCCCACTTAAGAGCATGGAATGTCTCCACATATTCAGATCATCTTTTATATTCTTTAGTAGAGTTTTAGAAAGTTCTCTCATAGGGTTCTTATTTATTCTTAGTAAAGATAATTCCCAATACATTATAATGTTTGTTACTATAGTTTAACTGTGGAATTTTGTTTGTCCTCTAATATGCTTTTTAATAGTACATACACAGAGAAACTCCGGCAAAAACTTTAATTCTTATTGAGGGAGAGATATATTTAACTCATTGCTTCACTATTTGAAGAATTTTCATATAAAATTCAGAGAGGGGCATAGGTTATTTAAGTTTGAGAAGTCGAGCAGTTTATAACACAAGAATAAATTGGAGAAGCCATGAAGCATGGGGTGAAGAACTAAAAATGAAAAGATATCAATGATAGAAAGTTTTACTTAAACAGGACAACAAAAAAACATATACTTTAAAAAGTAGCACCAGTTTGTGGTACATGTTGCTTAGTAGTGACATCTCTCATCTTTTTTTTAAGAGGTACTGGGGATTGAACCCAGGACCTCGTACATGTGAAGCAGGTGCTCAACCACTGAGCTACACCTGCTCCCCTCTCATCATAAGAAGTAGAGGAGAACTTGAAATTGTCCTCTACTTTAAATTATTTAAACTGTCCTGCTCTCATGTTATACACCCATTGCTCTAGCCAAGCTAGTAAAGCCAAAAAAATTATCTAAATTGGACATATAAAAGGTTCAGGTGTCTCCCAGTCATCTTGTTGATTGATTCCATTTCTTCCCATCGGTGTCCATTCCCTTAATAGTAGCCATGAGTTTACAATGAAAGAAGAGAAGTCAGCTCTCTAATGGGTGCTCAAATTTGGAGACAGGTAACTTGAAATTGACATACCCAGAAAGCAAATGTGGAAGGACCTGTGGGAATTTCCAATGAGTATGGGGAATATAAAAATAAATGAGGTGTGATTCCTGCAATCAAGGAGTTCACAGCCTAGCAGGAGGATAGGTATTCAGCTAACACAAAATGATAAATGTCCTGAAACGTTGTGATCATAGTGTGTACCTAAAGAGCCAGGTAAGATTTCGCCAAGAGGTGACATTTTGAACAGGGATGAAGTGTGGGCAGGTGTGCCCGGCTGAGAAGTTTGGATAGTATCTTGTGAGCAATAGTTACCATAGGTTTTTAATCTGGGCAATGGCATGTTTCAATCTCTGCAGTGGAACCAGAATCCTGGAAGCAGAATGAAGGAGAGATCATGGCAAGGAGACCAGTTAGGAGGCCAACATAAGCAATTTTGTTAAGACTAATTAGGAAAATAAAATTCATGATAGCAACATAAAAAAGCAACACATTTCTAGATCACACACACACACACACACACACACACACACAAAATCATGCCCCATTTCAGCCCTCAGCTCTCCCTTCTAGAACCTTTTATTTTAAAGAGGAAATGCAACCCTCTGGATAAGTCCTGAGAAAGTTGGGCCTACATCTCTAGGTCTGGTACCCACTGTTCAGTCCATATAGACCCACAAGCCTAGCAACGAGAATCAGCACATTAGCGATGCCCTGGGGACCACACAGTTTGCCTGTGTACCATCACTCTCTCCTCCTGCCACTTTTCACCGACTCTTGCTTGTGTTTCCAGGTCATTCTCTAGCTTCCAGTTGCAAGAAATCCTTAAATAAAAATAAGTTATTTATCTATGTTTTTAGTTCCAAAGAACTTTTAGGAGGAGCAACTTAATCTAAGCCATAGAATAACGTTGCATAGAGTAGAGCCTGCTCAATAGAAATTGCTTCTTAAATTTGCATGTCCCTTGTTTTTTACATCAGTCTTTCTCCATCTCCATTATATTCAAAGATTCATTTTATAGCAATTAGTTTCCTCATGTTGTTCTAACCTAAAAATGGCCTCTACATTGAACATTTTTGCTAAATAAGATAACCATTTTAGATTACAGACATTAAGAAAAATGCAACCAATAATAAGAGATATCACAATGATGATGGTAATTATAATAGCAAATATTTATATAGTATATTTTATGAGCCAAGCACTGTTCTGAGCACATACATTTATAAACTCATTTAATGCAGTAACCTCATGAGGTAGTTATAACTCCCATTTTAAAGATGAGAAGATTAGACACAGAGAATTTAAGTAAGTTGCTCAAGAACACACAGCTAATGATGTAGTTAGGCTTTAAACCCCATCAGTCTTGTTCTAGAGGTCATGCTGTTAATCACAAAGCTTTGCTCCCTCTCTGTGATATTTTAAATATCCCATGCTTTGATTTTTGGACAGATTAAAATATTCAAAGGTTTCCACTTTTAAAATATGAATTCTGAAAGATTTAACTATCTCCTTTAACTGTATCTCCCTTAACTTGCCATCTAGTTCTAGATGCAGGCAGTTACTATCCTTAGCTGTGACATCTGTCTTCAAGGAACAGCAGGAGATCCAGAGCTGTTGGGAATGATACAGAAACAAATGTTACTTTTTTTCACCTATATTTATGTCCTGAGGCTATAGAAGCAATAAAATCTTTATAAACATTTGTCAACACTCTGGATGATTTTATAATTTTGTCTTTGGTACTCAGTGTCAGGCAAAACAACTACTCCAATATTAAAGATATGGGTTCACAGATAGTTATGTAATTTGCATTCTAGCCTCTGTATTCCAGAATTTCTGAGACCTATCTTTGTTGTGTGGAGTGGTTTACCAACTTTGGGGAATGTGTTCTGGAAACCCTAGAAATAGGCTACAAGATAGTTCCTGGAGCTCTGTCTTCTAAGTAAACATTGTGTATGTTCATTTTGATTTTCATGTTGTATATATGGCCAAAACAAAGGTAAAGGAGGAAAATGTGTGCAGAAGGAATCTGACTCCTCTTGAAACAAAACCATTAAAAGCCAAAAGATGTTAATATTCCAATTCCAGGGAGCTGACAACAGTGCTGCTTGTGCTAAAGTCGCTAAGTTGGAAAAGCAATGACCATTTGTTATTTTCACTTTCATAGACCCACTTGGCCTTCACATTTTTATGTACAATTCTTATTTGTATTGTTTTCTCATTTAAACAGAGCATCATGGTCCACCATCAGGAACAAACTCAGCCAGGCAAAGCCCAGCCCTGCAGCACAGGCCCATGGGACAGTCACAGGCCAACCACACACCTGGGGACAGGTGGGGCTGTTCTTCTCAGGTTTTGCTTGTCAAATCTCATCTCCCTGTCCTCTATCCCCCCACTCCCACCCCCACACAGTTATGCAGAAGCCAGCTGGTGAGGTCAAAAGTAGAAATCTTGCATAGTCCACCCTCAAATTCCTTCCCTATTCCCCCCAATCCCTTCATTCCTCTTCCCAGCCCCTGCCCTTGGGCACAACATAATTATCCAATCATGCCTGACAAGTGGGGATTAGAGAGAAGTGACAGTAGCACCTGGCTCTGCCACTCTTAGTCCTCATGGCTTTGGTAGAGAAGTCTCAAACCCACACGGACTGCTGTCTTCTCAGGCGTAACCTGAGAAGGGCATAGCAGTGTGTGTACATGTCTTTTTCCTCTTCTGTTGAAAATATTAGCCATGAAACATCACATAAATTTACAGAAATTCAGCATCTTCATGGGCATTGGTGTTGCAGGTGTTGCAAGCCATTTTTTCACTGAGACAATGTCAACTTATCTGTCCTCTGATTCAATACAGTGCAGTTTTCCTCCATGTTAACTGCACTGAGATGCCTTTAAGAAAAACATGGACATGTTGACAGACATTTTAAATTATGCTAGAGTTCATGCCCAGGTGTTTGCCTGGCATCTCTTTGGTTCTAGATGTGTTCTGTTTTTGTAGCACTTGGTCGGAGGGAAATGGTGAGGTTCAGCTTTTATAATAAAACAGAGATTAATCTGGCTTTACTTTTAGACTTTTTCATTTTCTCAGTGCAGAGAGTGACTTGATTTCTCTCTCTTTTAGAATTGTCCTAGAGGGTGAAATTGGAAAAGATGTCTCTACTTCTTACAGACATTCGTGGTCTGACCACAAGCACCTGGCACAGCCTGACACTGCTGTGATTTCAGTTGTAGGCAGTCGGCACAATCAGGTAAACAAACCACCATCACCACCACCCCCAGATGTGAACTGATTTTTGGAGTTACTGAACCACTAACACTGGTGACTATTGCTAATATAGTGCAGATAAATATATTCCTAAAAATTAATAATTCTTGAGTAATTGTGCTCAGCATTCTATTCATTTTCATGAAGAAATGTAAGGAGTAAAAGAAAAGCTTACCCTCTAGTTGGAGAAATTTGAGCCCTTAATTAATAGCAGTGTTTTAGCTAATCAAAGTAGAGTTTTGATTCTTTTTCCCCAGGGAAAGAAGTCACAATCTGTTTAAAGAAAGCACTTTTTCCAAAATCTGTTTCTGATTGTTCCATTGTACAACAACCAACTAGTAGAGAAGACATGTAATCTTTAGATTGATTTAAGCTGCATCTTTAAAAGTTAAGTAGCCCTTCAACAAAAACTTACATTCCTTCCTTATGATATACACCTGTCTAAAAACACATATTGAGAGTGTAAATAATTTCTCCTGGGTATAAAAGTAGTCTTTCTTAAATGTAAATAAAGTAGTCCACGAAGACTTGTTTTTCTTCTTTCTCTCTAGAGCCTTGGTTGTTACCCAGTGGAGCTGGAGAGGGGCCCCCGGGGCTTTGGATTCAGCCTCCGAGGTGGAAAGGAGTACAACATGGGGCTGTTCATCCTCCGTCTTGCTGAGGATGGTCCTGCCATTAAAGACGGCCGAATTCATGTGAGTTGACGTCTGTCTGCAACCTTTGGTTCTGGCTCCAGAATGGCACTTCTGAAAATAGTGGGTTCAAGGGAATGCAGAAATTCTCTGCATCTAAGAAGCAGGATTTCCGAGGCAAATGTTTGTCATTTCACTTCTTCTAATCCTCCCTTGATTTAATTTCTTCTCTAAAGTGTGTTACACTATATTACAGTCGAGCTACTTTTACCTACTTGACTTTGGTCATTAAGAAATACCATTTTTTACTTGCATGGCCAACATATGAGGGCAAGTAGAATAATAAATAAAATGTACTTTAATAAGAAAATTCTTGGAAAATCCAAGATAAAACAGAATCTTCACTTCTTCCATGAAACAAAAGGCTCAGATTTTTTTTCTACTTTGTTCACCAGAGGGCAAAGGGACTCACACAACCTTTATTATTATTTGAAGGACTAGAATTCACATCATTAATGTTCCATCATAGGTGTTCCCAATTCTGAAACACTGTAGCTTTGCAGATGGCATTGATGACCAGATTGTTTATGAATCTGCATAAGATATTTTCCTTCCTTCTCTGATGTTACTAAAAATAGAATCTATTATATAGAAGGTATTTGCTGTCCTCAACTTTTTTTTTTTTAATTTTTTTTTTAAGATTTATTTATTCCCCTATCCCACCCCACCCCACCCTACCCCGTTGTTTGCACTTGCCATCTGCTTTCTGTGTGCCCTCTGTGTCTGCTTGTCTTCTCTTTAGGAGGCACCGGGAATCGATCCTGGGATCTCCCATGTGGGAGGGAGGCGCTCAATCGCTTGAGCCACCTCAGCTCCCTGCTTTTGTTGTGTCTCTCATTGTCTTTCCTCTTTGTGTCTCCTGGTTGCATCATCTTGTTGCATCAGCTTGCCACGCCTACCTGTGGTGTCAGCTCACTGTCTTGCTCATCTTCTTTAGGAGGCACTGGGAACCAAACCCGGGACCTCCCATGTGGTAGGCGGGAGCTCAGTCGCTTGAGCCACATCCGCTTCCCTGTCCTCAACTTTTAAAAGAGTTAATTTGTTGGTATTCAGTTAGATTATTCACTAAAGTTTTAAAGACAGACTTTCCCCTACTACCTGGAAGAACTCCAGATTTCCTCCCTCTGCCAATAGGTATCAGGGAAAGAGAATTTTTTTTTTAACTTTAAATTAAGTGAACTAACTAGAAAGGTAAATGATGTTCACAGATTATTAGATGGTATAATCTAAGAATGATTAGAAAAGGCTTCTGGGTGATTGCAGTTATGAATTTTCCATATTACTACTTCACTGCCATTACTAGTCAATGGAGAGCCATGGAAGAGTTTTGACTCAGGAATTAGCCCTCAGAGCAGTACGATGATAAAATCAATCTATTAGTGGTGTGCAGGATGGAAGAGGGAAAAGAGGTAGCTATACTACCTAGATCTATAATTTAGGCATAAAATGGTAGTGGTGGGAGTGTGACTTGAGTGGTATTTGGATAGATGATAAAAGATGCAGATGAGATCAACTGTTAATGAATAAAGGAACTATCTAGATGACTGATAAATATTTGTTAAATGAGTGAGAGATGAAGGAAAAGGAAGAGTAAAGGATGACTCAGAGGCCCTGCCTATACTATAAAAAAACATTAGGGTGGCCAAGGAGAGAAAGGATTAGACAAAAACTGATGATGTCATAAGTTTTAATCATGTTGATGTAGAGGCACCAGCTAGCTGACCATGTATAAATGTTTAGCAGGCAATGAAAACTAGTCATAGACACCCAGATTGTGACATTACCCAGATAGAGGTGATGATTGAAGTCTTTATGGTGGATGAGATCACTAAAGCAGAAGATTTAGAGAGTAGTGGGCCAGGTGCAGAGCTCTGGGTAAGACTGTAATTAGCAGGCCAGAGAAGGTGGAGAAAATGGGACCAGGTTTGGGGGTTGAAGCAGGGGATACAGAGCCACAGAACCAGAACTGGAGAGTGTTTATGGCAAGGAGAGGGACTAATGGCCAAATGCCATTAGTACAACTAATAAAGAACTGCTAATCACATACTTACAGAGACAGTGTAACAGAGTGGAAAGAGTATGGGTTTGGAAATCAGCCAGAACAAGGATCAAAACTCAGTTCTGCCACCTTGTAGCTGTGTACCCTTAGGTAAACTCTGAACCTCAGTTTCCTCATGTGCAAAATGAAGACACCATATGTAAAATTCATGGCCCAAAATAGTCACTGAATAATGACCTTTCTTCCTCTTCAGC
>JAQZBX010082875.1:0-13458 GCA_029593785.1 Cabassous unicinctus
GGACAATGAGGCTCAATGCAATGTAGTATCCTGGATTGGATACCAATGACTTCTGGCTTCTGGCTCCTTGCCAGGGCTTTCTCTCACTATATCTGAATTTCTTCTGCTTATAAAGGATTCCAGTAGTCCAAGTAAGGACCCCTTCATTCAGTTGGGCCACATGTTAACTAAAAGTAACACTTTCTCGAGAGATCCTATTTACAATGGGTTCACACCCACAGGAATGTGGATTAAGAACATGTGGTTTGGGGGGTATATAATTCAACCTACCATATAGAGTAAGGGATATAAAATAATTCTATACTATCTTTGCAACCTTGATGTACATCTAAACTTATTTCAAAATAAAAAGATTATTTTAAAATATTAAGCAAAAAAATGCAGAATGATAAATTTATTATAATTCAAATAATATTTGTAAACATGGGAAACTACTATATGCTGTTTGGGGACATGTGTGTAATAGGATATAAAAATATTCGTGGGCATGATAAACACCAAATTCAGGTCAGTGGTTACACTGGACAGGAAGAAAAAGAAACAAGAACTGGAAGATGACATAACATTTTCTATTTTAATTAAAAAATTCTAAAGCAAATATGACAAAATATTAAGATAAGTTAAACCTGGTAGTGTGTATTCAGGCATTTGTCATATTATTCTTTACATGTCTTAATGTGTTTGAAATATTTCCTTTTAGACAAAAAAATATGAATTAGGAAAAGTTTGAGAACACCTCCTGCCTCAAGTAGGAATGTTTGTGGGGTGGAAAAGACACGAAAAATCATTGTAAATTATTAGGATTTGTTTGTGTGAGATTACACATTATCTTTCAGAATGGCTATTTCTTCACAAGAGAACACAAATCTGTCACTTAGCTTCATGGTTAGAAACTTCGCAGTCTAAACATATGACTTTGGGCAAGCCATCTAATCTCTCCATCTCTCGGTTTCACCATGGTAAAAGAGAGATGACAGTGTCTCTCACATTGTGTTGCGGGGATTCAATGAGATAATCTACGTAGAGCAGTGGTCTGCCCCCCACGGGACATCTGGCAATGTCTGGAGACATTTTTGTTTGCCACAAAAAAATGTGGAAGTGCTGCTGGTATCTAATGAATAGGGACGGGAGATGTTGCTGACATCCTACAAAGCACAGGACAGCCTCCCAGAACGAAGAATTATCCCTTCCCAAATGTCAACAGTGCCACAGTTGAAAAATTCTTATGTATTTAATATAGTGCCCAGTGGACGGACTGCACTCTGCGTTGTTAGCTGCCACATTATCATCACCATAACTGTTCTGGCATAACGCCAGAACACAGTGGGCACATTGGTACCTAGATGTGCCTACCTTCGCCTTCTTAAGAGTCGTCTAAATTGGCTCCGTACTGCACCTGGGATGACTAAGCTTTGCCTGGCTTGTAAGGTGTCATCTTGTCTCCTTTGCTTACAGCCCTGAGCTGCTCTTCCCATCCCCTCTGATGTCGTTTCTTATTTCCACTTTGTAGCTGCATTAATTAACCCTGGCTTTAGGATCCCATTGATAGAAAGGACGTTTGCTTTCAAAAACAAAGCTGTATCATTATCAAGCCTCCACTGCACACCACGGCAAACAGCCTTCGGAAAGAGCTGCTCTGGGCAAACGGCAGCAAATTATCCATTGTTAACCTTGGGCTGCCTTTAAAAAGAAAACATTTTTAAAGGAAAGAAAGGCAAAGACAAAATAAAGAGTAGTCAGATAAGTTTTGTACCACAGACAGGGTTAGGAGAAGACTGGTTTGGTCCAGCTTTCCTGGGATGGGAGGTGGGGTGTCCGCAAGGTACTCAGAACCCTAAGGAAGATGCCCCTCCTTACAGACCCAGCATTTCACTGCCAGGCTGGGCTGCACTAGTCAACTGCCTTCCACGTGGAATGGTGTGTAAGTCACATCACCACTTAGCCCCCAGTTTCTCTATAAACAACAGCAAATCTTACAGGCAAAATTGCCACCCCCTCAAAAAGAGCATTTGGGACAATAAATTAAAATGAGGAGGTTTATAATCTTAAAAGAGTATTTCCATCTTTTGTTCTCTGTCTTGTTTCATAAACCACAACACAGAGCAACCCACAGGGCTTGGGCCTATGAATTTTGATTAAACAATTTTTCCACTGAGATAGAAATATTAATGTATTCTGGGTTTTAAAGGTAAATCCTGGGATCATCTCAGTGTCAGCAAAGCTTTTAATGGCCTTTCCACAGCGAATTCTCCACTCCTTCCTTTCCCGGTACATTTCTAGAGCTAGATGTTAGGAGATGGTCCCTGGAGAGAGGCCATCATGACCCCTAATCACTAGGAGAAAATAATTCCCTGAAAGTATTAATAGTTTCTCCCAGGAGAGAAGCCTGACAGACCATGAAAGAGAGGCACAGAAACTCAATTTATGAATGGGTATATTGGAGGAAGGAAGTTAAGAAGAGGAGGGGAGGGGGGAAGTATCTGAGTGAAGAAGGTAAGGCCAATCCCAAGGTGGAGAATCTATCTCTTCAATCCCAAGGTCTGCAGGTGTACTTTCCCACCCTCAGGGTTGACGTGAACCTGGGACCACAGGATGCTCTCTTGGGATTCACACTCAATGTGATGGCCACACAAAGCTGGTAAATTCACGTGGGGTTCTCCCTGTTTCTGGGACAAGTACACAATGGACTCTACATAGTACATTCATTTTGGTACCTGCCTCCCCCATGAATATTCTCAGCCCCTCTCTGTGCTATCCCAATCCGATCCCTCCTTCTGCCCACCACCCCCCAGGAAGCCTTCTTTAACCGTGTCGGATTGAGAAGATTGAGCTCTGCCTTCCCCAGTATCAAATAGAGTATTCTAGTTGATTATATTGGAATTTGACTTATTAGCTGATAATACAGGTTGATATTGTTCTCTGATGTTTTCCTTCTCTCCCCATGTTTTTCCAGGTGAATTGTCTCTTAACTTTTTTCTTTTATTCCCCAGAGTACTGAGCACAGTGCTAGCCAAAGCAATAAATATTTTATAAATTGGATCAAATTGACTAAATTGGGGGGTCACGTGGCCAGGATTTGTCTCACATTATGTACATGTGTGGATGTGAGTGTACACAGATACGTTTTGGGGAGGAAAAAGGAAGAGATAAGGACAATCTTCCCATTAGTGCCATAAATACTAGAAATTAAGTGTCAGATTTCCATACC
Source organism: Cabassous unicinctus (assembly GCA_029593785.1). NCBI lineage: Eukaryota > Metazoa > Chordata > Mammalia > Cingulata > Chlamyphoridae > Cabassous > Cabassous unicinctus. Next base: position 3,209 of record JAQZBX010082875.1, read on the forward strand.
AAAGAATCCTTCCATAGCAAAGAATCTGTGCCCTTAGGCACCCTCCTCCAGAAATGAGGAGCCCATGACTGATTCAGGGTATCAAAGGAGGGCAGTGGGAGGCAGTGGAGGGAATCAAAGCAAGTTGCCTTCACTGACTCCCCCTTTTCATCTCTTTCCAGAACTCCTCCTGGCATGTACTCATGCCTCCTGGGAGTCTTCTTTGCTGTGGTAGGCAGAATAATGTCCCCTGAGAGATGTCCACACCTAATCCCTGAAACTTCCATGGCAAAGGGGAATTAAGGTTGCTAATCAGCTTGTCTTAAAATCAGATTATCCTGGGTTACCTGAGTGGGTCCAATGTAATCACAAGGAGGAAGGCAGAAGAGGTCAGAGTGAGAGAGAGATTTGAAGATGCTAGACTGCTGACTTTGAAGATGGAGGAAGGGGCCACAAGGCCAGGACCGCAGGCAGCCTTCAGAAGCCGGAAAAGGTCAAGAAATGGATTCTCCCCTTGAACTTCTGAAGGAACCCCAGCCCTGCCAGCATCTTGATTTTAGCCCAGTGAGACCTGTTGTGGACTCCCAACATCCAGAACTGTAAAATATTATGCTGTTTTAAGCCACTAAGTCAGTGGCAATTTGTTACAGCAGCCTTAGGAAACTAACACATTTGCTGACCCATGAAATGCGCCATGTGCACATGTGACCTCCAGGGGCAGGCTGGGCTAGTGCAGGGCCATAGAGCGCTATCGTGGGGCCAACTGACCACCTGCTTCGGAATCACCAGGACACCGGATTATAGTGCATGGTCCTGGGCCCTGCTTCAGACCCCCTTAATCAGAATCTCTGGAAGGCAGGAGGCCAGAATCGACACCTTCAACAAATATCCCCACTGAGTCTTATGCACACTGAAGGTCAAACCACGCTGGCATGGCAGACAGCACACTGGCCTGGAAGACACTACCTAGTTGTGGGCCTGTGCACAAGTCACTTTGCCTCTCTAAGCCTCAGTTTCTCCTTTTCCGCTCCAACATGCTAATCCACTCAGTCCTCCCTCTCTTATCTTAATATCCTTGTTGTGTAAAGTCACAGTTAGAACCTCAGTTCAGTCAGCACCAAGGTGTTTCCTTGCTTAGGGCCTCTCCATGGCTACATCATAAACAATAATTCCAGACCTAGCAAAATGTAGACCACAGGAAAGGGCTAAACAAATCATTTTTAGTTGACTGGGGATGGGGTGGAAAAAGGAGAAATATTAGAGTTAAGTTTTTCCTTCCCCCAGAAGAATGCAAAATGTGGCTATGCAAAATAATAGTACTGTCCTTGTGTCACTGTCATTACTTCAGACACAGACAAACCTCCCTCTGTACTGCCCGTCACTCTCCATGTCTGTGTTTGTGAGTTATCTTCATTCACAGAAAACACTCCTCACTGCGGATGTCTGTGGAACACAGCAGGAGCTGTGCTAGGCCTGTGTCCTTCAAAACTATTACACTGGATTCTGAAGGACTCATTCCTGCATGCTTCCAAAACAAAGCCCATGCAGAGTGTGCCAATGCTGTACTTCTCTGTGAGCATGCACGTATAGCTTTTTAATTAACCTCTTAGCCCACCTAAGATAAGAGGTAAATTTATTTAGACTCATTGTAGACACTGATATGTCTGTTTCATTAGACATTTTATCTATTACTTTAACTTTATCTTTGTTGAGAAAAGCTATTACTTTAATCAGTATTTCACAATCAAGTACAGATTTCAATAGCTATAGACACAAACCCAATGGAGAAGAGGAAAAATCTATAAATCTACAATGACCAACCCTGAGTGAGGTAGATTAGCAAAGAAGGGCTAGGATTTGAAGAAATTGGACAATAGATTAATGAGGGGCAGCTGAGCACATGTTGACCATCCAGGCAGCACTGAGACTTGGCTGCGTTTTATTAATGTTCACTCCACAACTCTGTTTCTTGGCTCTGGAAGTCCATACCATCCTGCTTTATTTCCACATGGTTTCCAAACACCAGAGATGACACATCATAACCCTTGTGGCTTAGTTTCCTAAGCTGCTGTAACAAAGTGCCACAACTGGATGGCTTAAAACAACAGAAATGTATTGTCTCACAGTTCTGAGGCTAGATGGCTGAGACCAAAGTATGCTTCTTCTGAAGTCTGTAGGGAAAAATCTGTTCCATGCCTCTCTCCGGGCTTCCGGCATTGTCAGCAATTCATGGCATTCCAATCTCTGCCTCCACCATCACATGGCTGTCTTCTCTCTCTTTCTGTGTCCCCTCCCCTCCCCCTATAAGAACACCAGCCTTATTGGATTAAGGGCTCACCCTCCTCCAGTATGACTTCCTTTTTACTTGCCTAATGTCACCTGCATCTGTAATGACCCTATTTCCAAGTAAGGTGACATTCTGAGGTACTGGGGATTTGGACTTCAACATAGCTTTTTGGGGGGTCACAGTTCAACCCGTAACACTTTCTTGAGCATCATAGTCTCCCACAGCTGGAAAGGCCCCAAGAGAGCATCTCTAATACGATGAAAGCAAAGTCCAGAAAGAGTGAGTGACTTGCTGGAAGGCCCAGGATGCTCAGGGACAGGACTGGGGCCAGCATTCAGGACCCCAACTTTCAGCCCAAAGTTCTTCTGCTCCACTAATCCCACTTCCCTACCCAGCATCACACCCTTCACCTGTGTATGTTAATAAGCACCCTATATTATACAATTTTATGCAAATCAATAAGAAAATAATTTCATGAATAATTTCATCAATGATCTTCCATGAGCTTGTTCTCACCCCAGTCCAGGAGTATTTCTGGGTGTTTCCAGCAGGGATTCACAGGCCGGCACTGCAGAAAGGCAGACACTGCTCTTCAGCAACAGGGTTACCTTAGGAACCAGACCCCACAGATGCAAGAACTTTCTTCTAAGGAAACAGAAATAACAAGGATTTATTTTCCCATTTTGGCCATTGGAAGAAGGTTAAGTGAATATAATGCCGTACTTGGTGCTTAAATACTAAACTGTGCAGCAAGGAGCACCTGCCAGAAGCCCCAAGCCCACCACCACGGAGCTGAAGAAAGGGGCCCTAATTCGTGAGGCATCTCTGTCCGCAGGAGGCGCCTGATGGGACGAGCTCACCGCGCCGCCCCTGCACTCTCCACTCATCAGCACCGAAGCAGACAAGGCCAAGAAATTGCTCTTCTAGACTTCATTTAAAAAGAGTCCAATCTTAAGATAGTGAATGGTTTGAGAAATCCACTCTCCCAGGAATAGGAAAGAGGAATATGAAAGTATGTGCCCATGTGCACACTTGAGAGGGGAGGTTGAGGAGGGGAGGGTGTGGGGGATCCCAATGGAAGTTAAGATTCTAAAAAGCACACACTTGGAGCTAACTCACCGGCCTGAACCAAATGCTGGTAATCAAAAGGAATGCCATTAATAGCTGCTAAGCTCACAGCATTCATGAGAAATGTAGAACTTAAGATCTGGTATAATAGCCTTCACTCACCACACATTTCACGCTGTATTTTCAATTACCCCTTAGGCAATTAACTGTGCAGCTTAAATGAAATGTGTGGAATTCAAGAGAGATAAAACCTAATACAGTCAGCTAGCAAAGCTTTAGCGTTCAGAAGTTTAATGAGGTGATAATGGGGAAGAAACTGTCCTAACCCTTGCTAAGCCAGACTAAACTAAATCTATCATGGATTGTCAGAAACATCATGTAGCAATAACAGAGCTGTCACATGGCGGGGGGGGGGGGGGGACTGCTGTTAGAAAGCCTGGGACACCTACAATTCTGGAAGGGCCTTGCTCTTGTCCATCCTACTCACACACACGTGCGTGCACCCACCCTGCCCACCTCTCACTTTCCCAAACCTCCCAAGGATGACAGAAAAATATAGCTCTCCACAAATCTATTTGGGTGTTTGGGGGATTTTATGGTTAAGCTACTCACAAGATTTGTCTTTTCCTTTCCCAAACTGTTTGACTTTTTCCTTACTCACTTTTTTCTAAATTACCAGAAAGATGTTCTTGATGAGACACAACCCAAAGAACTGGATATTTTAAAAGTGGGCCATTAGTGAATTATCTTTAGGCAAAATGGGCTTCTCAAAATGGTGCAGAAAGAAGACGTCAGAAGATGTGGATTTCTTTTCCAACTCTGCCCATCAAACAAGTTAGATGTCCTTGCAAATGTCACTCAGCTTCTGGTATTTCAATCAGGCATTCCTTCATGCAACAAATGTGTCTTACACAGCTGCCATGGCAAAGAAGGCCGGGCTAGTTATCCTGCAGAAAGGCACAAAGATGAATAGAACAGGACCCTGGTCCCCAAAGAGATCAAAGTCTCAGTGTGGGGAAATCAGTATCTGCTAAGTGCCCAAAGTTACACACGAATAAAGTGCTACAAGAATTCAGAGAGAAATCTCTTCAGCAGGAGGAGATCCCAGAAGGCTCAGTGGAGGAGGCTGCAGTACAGCTGGACTTTGAAAGATAAGTGGGATTCAATAGGTAAGGAAGGGGATGGAAGGTCAAGAGGAGAGTCTGGAGTAGGACAGTATGATAGGGAATATGTTCAGAAAATAGAGGTCCAGTTCAGCCGAACTTGGCAAGATCTAATAGCAGAGACTAAAGTTGGAAAGGTAAGGTGGAACCAAAAACTGAGAGCTTTTCAAGGTCGGGCTGAGGAGCTGAGACTCCATCCTGCATCCTGAAGTTTCAGGTAGAAAAAGTCATGAGAGAACACAGAGCAGGAAACCAGTGTGGATGCTGATGGACTAGGTCAGATGTGAGCTTAATAAGGCATGAGCTGGCATGAGGGCTGTGCAAACAGAAAGAAACAGACTGAAGCAAGAAACACAACAAAAGAAATTTCCTCCCAGTTCCAGAGTTCACCTTGGGGGTAAGGAGGATATTAAAGACCTCTGAGTGTTCTAGGAAAGTGCTGGGGATGATGAGAGTGAAGTTATTAGGAGTTTAAGATGGTTAGGAAGGAATATTTTTTCCATTTTAGAACTTTTGAGATTTAGGTGTTGGCCGAACGTCCAGGAGGAGGCCAACAGGAGTGTTGAGTGAAGGACTGTGGTTTAAGAGAAATCAAAGCTACCATCTCCTCATCTGTAAATTGAGGGTTTAGGAAAGATCAGCAGGTCCTCAACTCTGCTGCACATTAGAATTTCCTGGGAACTCTAAAAACACCCCAGACCAATTAATGCAGAATCCCGATGGGCCCACTGGAGAGATGATCCATGGAAGGCCCCTTCCAGTCCTTTGATGACTCTGTTTTCTCACCCTTTTCTGAACAATACTGCAGGCACCGGAGGAAGGGAGTTCAGTGACTTCTACTAAAATTGACAAAAACAATACAGATTTACCTATGAGGAAGAATCCTCCACAGAGGGAAACATTTACTAAGTCTTCCAAAGAGAAGGCTGGTTTCTGTGTTGGATAGCCCCCACCAACAGCACTTTTGTTCCTCCCAGAGAGAGCAGTAGAAGAGAAAGGACTAAGAGGCAGAAAGCCTGAGGGAGTTAGTGAGTTGTGGTGGGGGGTTGATAATATCGGGAGACGGGCGGGTGGCAGAAATCTGGAATCTTAGCGTTGCTGCAAGTCAGGGCAGGTTGGGACTTGTGCTGCCCAGACACAGTCATTTCTTCGCTCCAGCCTGGCTAACCATCCCCCAAGTGTCTTCATTCCTTGTAACTTGAAAGTCATTTTCCATCTATTTTCTCATTTGACCCTTCAACCACACTGTGAGTTAGGCAAGACAGGCATTATTAACCCTCTTTCTACAGATCGGAAAACAGAAGCCTGGAGATGGGAAGTGGACCGTGCCCAAGTCCCCCAGTTAGCAAAGCCAGCATTGGAGAGGACACAGGCTTTGAGCCAGGATGCTGCCCATCACATTTCTGCTGCTTCCATAGAACAGGGAATCTAGGAAATCGAATGGAGATGTGGGTGAGAATTCAGAAAATAAGGCTTCTTAAATAAACATCCTCCTGTCAGCCTGTAAGCCTTATCCTCCACCAAACTTAGAACTAGAATGCAAAATATGCAACAGACTAACTATAATTTTTCCCTGCATTTCCTCTGATCTTTCTCTCATCCAATGGCAGAGGTACCTAGGAGCAGTGAACTTGAAAAATACTGTCAGAGCAGGAAGACAAAGAAGCCAAAAAATATCCATCATGCAGAAACTGAATAACCATAACTATATTTATCAGGCTTTAGCTACATAGAAAAGACTGATGAAAGGCTGTCGGGAGATAATGCTGCTGTGATCAACCACATGATTCCGTCTGGCACTTGGTAGGTACTCAAATATTTGCTGAACAAGAATTAGGTTTCAAAGAACAGGAATCCACTCAAATCAATACAAGCAAAAAGGAGTTTGTTGTAAGGATACAGAGAAATTCCCACACTGAAAATAGACCTCGTTCCACCTCTCAGAAGCTAGGTGTTCTTTCCCAGCTCTTTCTCTCTCCTCTCCATTTCTCTTTGAGCTGGATTCCTCTGCATTATAATCACAAGCCTATGTCTACTAGACCTTTGAGTCATTGTTACACTACCTGGGCCTCCTGTTTCAAATTCCAAAAAAAGAGTATTTGGTTGCTGGGCTTTGGTCAGGTGTCCATCACAGGTCCAATTAGCTGTGGTGGGGAGGGGAGGGTATTTGGCACAAACATGGTCCCACTGGACCCACCCCTCCTTCAACTGAGACTATTGATGGAGGAAGCAGTTTCCAGAAAAGGCAGCTCTGGGTAGGACAAACATCCCCAAACATTTCCATTATGGCCATTATTGCTAACAAGCCATTTCAGCTAAATTACATGACATAAAGACCTCACTACTTCCCTATTTGGGGAATAGGTAACCATGTTTATGGGTCTTTTATCTCCATGAATCTGCATACTGCACATCTGCACATGCACCTGAGGCTGTCCCTCCCAAAACAGATTATGAGATGGATGAATGACTTTTTAGAGCTAAGTGTTTCAGGTGAGTTGGCCCTTGAATGTTGACTTTTGGCTTGATTGCAGTAGGTGGCTTTTAACTTTTTGAAAATTTTTCTTTGAAATAAATCTGTTTATGCTTACCATGTTAATTGATATAAACGACACACATTTTAGAGATTTGCTTCTTTGACAAAGAGTAGCTGCATTTTTCTTAACAATACAGCAATTAGAAGTGAAGCATCCAGGGAAGAATCCCTAAGTCTTGTTCAGCAAATATTTGAGTACCTACCGAGTGTCAGGCACCATGCTAGCCTAGCTATCAAGTCACTTCTTCCTTACAACCACCCCTCTGAGGATTTCCAGTGAACAAACAAGGAGTCAAGCTCAGAAAGTTAGTGATGGATCTTAGAGGGGAAAGAAAGAGAAAGTGTGGACCCTGGCTTCAAGGAGCTTGTACTCTAAAGAGAGAGGTTTATGTAGTAGTTCAATGTGGGACCCAGAGCCACACTCCCTGGGGCTGTGTGACCTTGGGCAAGTAACTAACATCTCTGGGCCTGTTTCCTAATCTGTAACATAGTTGTACTATTAGTCCCTATTCCTTAGGGTTGTTGTGAGTGTTGACTACATCAATAAACAAGAAGCACTTAGAAGAGAGCCTAGAATATAGTAAATGCTCAGGAATGCTACTGGTCATTATCATTATTATTATAAAGAATTTAGATTAGAACGATGTACATGGAATAATAGCAAGTATCACAAGACACTACACATTTAAGGGCTAAGTTGAGAACAACGTTCAAAGGAGAGGGAAATGGGTGGAACTGGTGAGCCTGGAAAGGCTTGGTGGAAAGGTTGGGACTTGAGCTAAGCTAGGTCTTGGAGGCTGGGAAGATAGGTGGGTGGAGAGAAGAGGGCAGCCCTATGAAATCACTGAGGGGCACATGTGGACAGAGGTGAGGGACCAAATGCCCTGTGGATCTCTGGGTATGCCTGGGTCTCTGGGAAGGAGCAGGGCATAACAAATGAGTCGGTAGGATGGGACCAGAAATGGGGTGATGCGTAGTCAAAAGGGAAGTTGAAGCTCCTGGTAACCACTGGAAATTCTAGAAAGTAGTGGCCTGATGAAAGAGATGTTTGAGAGAAATGGCAGCATGGAGGATCAGTCGGAATGCAGGGAAACAGTGCCTCCCTGCCTCGCTGGGCTCGATGGGTCACACGGGAAAGCCTACCCAAGACTATCCTAACACAAAGGTCGTGCGTCCCTTCCTTGCACAGACCAGTCAGTCCTCCCTCTGGACTTCACGTTTCCCAGCTGTAAAATGTGGAGTTGGGGGCAGGGCACAGGTGGGCAGCAAGTTCTAGGAAGGTATGAGAAGTGGCACTTGACTGTCTCCCTCCCTCCCTCCCCCCTCTCCCCATCTCAGAATTCACCTTGGGAATAACAAAAAGTAGAGCTCAAGTTGGCAAAATAGTCTGCAGGCCTTAGTTAGAAGACGCTAGAGCTAAAATGACTTTCTCTCTCCTGCTGCATGCCATCATTTCTGTAAATTCCCGATGTCTGTCAGGAGATCTGGACTGGAGTTCTGGCTCCTCCGCTTAACAACCTGAGTGTGTCTTCAGCCCTCCGAGCTTCGGCTGTAAGGTGAGAAAAATAATGCCAGATGAACTTGACGGTTTCCCGCAAGGGAAGGGCTCTGAGACAAGGAAGGTGCCACCCACTACTGAGAGGCCTGTGGGCCGGTGGAGGGCAGCTGTGATGCCCGGAGAGGGGCAATGAGATTGCCGTAGGGAGGCCTGGGTTCAGGATTGTCTGTCGCCTGCAAGCTGGGAGGGCCTGGGTGAGACATTATGAAGCCTCAGTTTTCTCGCCTGTGATATGAAGAAAATACCAAAATCATGAGACCTTTTGTCATTTCAAGGAGGGGCCACATATGAGACATTTCTAATTCTACGTTGAGTCTGAATGTAAAACTGTAGTAGCATTATGTCTTTAAAAATTCAAGGTGGAAAAAATATGAATCAGGATTCAGAGAGAATCTTAGAATGTGAATGTAACATACTAATTCCTTAAAAATTCAAATTAGGAAAAAATAGACCTGATTTAGGATACAGAGAGACCCAGAATGTGGATAAAACATAATCTTGATCTCTTGCCCTCAGGGTATATCCCTGGCTTTTCTGCCCGGCTCATGAGCTGTGTAATAGAGAAGCCCCTCAAACACCTGAGGAAGAGACAAGTCTGAAGAGCAGGCAGACGTGGCAGCTGTGCCCCAGGCTGGCAGCTGGAAGGGCTCGGAGCCTCTAGGCAGACCAAGCCCGCCCCACACGTGAAAAAGCACTCAAGCATCAGAAGGCCTGCACTTGTGTGCCTCCGCACGGCCTCAGGGGGAAGCTTTAATGAGAACATCCCTGCAGAAGCACTCAGCACGGAGCCTAGATCAGAAAGAGCACTCAATAACGTTAGCTATTGACACTCGTTTGGGTCAACAAACTTATTGATTATCGGGCCAGGCACTGGACACAAAGATAAATAAATCCAGTCCTGGCCCTTGAGGAAATGTGCATATAAAGTGTTGAGGAATCCTCCCATTCGCCAGTGCACAGACCCCACGTCCAACCTTATCGGGTTTTGGCCAATAGTCATACAGAGAGTTGTCAGGCTGTCATCCATGGAAGGTTCATTTCCCATAGGTGTAGTTTTATAAATGTAATTTCATTCCTGGAAAACTCTGTACACCATAGAAATATCATATATGCTATATGTAACTACAATTATATGTTTTAACAAATATTTATTAAGTTTTAAAACCAAATGCTTTATATAAAAATACTCTTGCAAGGTTCTTGTGGGAGAATTATATACCACAGTCACAGTAGAGAGACTGTGTTCATGGTTCTTCATCTGGGGAATGGGCTTGCTCTGCCTACAGCCTGAAGTGCCTTAAAATAAGAAGCCAATGAAATTTAGACAAAAGATGGTATCTCTTCCTGGTAAATCTACCTGAAGCAAGAGAAAGCATTTTCTCTTTGCTCCAAGAATCTTCAAACTAGGGGTCACATGAATCAAAAACTTTTTGTTTGCCAACCTGATGATCACAGGTTACCCCCTGGAAGTCTATAAACTGTAAATACTGGGGAAGGAGCATATTCTTTGAGGACTTCTTCAATGATGTCTTCTTGTTCCTTCTTTCACTGACATTAATGTCTCTAACCTCTGGATGATTCTAGGACTTCTAAATACTTTTTTTTTTTCCTACAGGGAGGTCCCAGGGATCAAACCCAGGTCCCTCCATATGGGAGACG
>JAQZBX010082876.1:0-13465 GCA_029593785.1 Cabassous unicinctus
GCCACGATTTCCCTCTTTTGTCCCTCTCTCCTCTGGGTGGTGTGCAGCCTTCACCTGCTGTCCTAAACCCTAGAAGATCTTTTTGGGGGCTGTTTCAGCCTGTCCTCTAGCTATTTTTCTGGAGAAGAGATTCCTGTGTCTTACTAGTCCACCATCTTCCCAGAAGTCTGTTACAGATCTTAATAATATGCTATGATCAATTGTATGCCAACAAATTAGACAACATAGATGAAATAGAAACATTCCTAGAAACATATGAACAACCTATAGTGACTCTAGAAAAGACAGAAAAATCTCAACAGAACAATTACAAGTAAAGAGATCAAATTCACATAAAAAACCTCCAAACAATCAGAGAAAGACTTAAAAAGACATCTCTCAAAGATGATATACAAAGGACCAGAAGGCACTTGAAAAGATGCTCAACATCCTTAGCCTTCAGAGAAAAGCAAATTGAAACCACAATGAGATACCATTTCATATCCACTAAAAAGGTTGCTATTAAAAACAGAAAATAACATGTGTCAGAGAGGATGAGGAGAAATAGGAACACTCATTCATTGCTGGTGGCAATGAAAATGGTGTAGTGGCTGTGAAAGAGAGTTTGGTGGTTCCTCAGAGAGCTAAGTATGGAACTACCATATGACGTGACCATCCCACCACTATGTACATACCCTAAAGGAATGAAAGCAGGGTCATGAACAGGTATTTTCACACCAGTGTTCATAAGGGCATTATCCAGAATTGTGAAAAGATGGCAACAACCCAACCGTCAATCAACTGATATTTATCCATAAAAAGGACTGAACTCCTGATAGTTGTTACAACATGGATGAACCTTGAAAAAATTGTGTTGAATGAAATAAATAAGGCAAAAAAGGACAAGTATTGTATGATCTCACTGATTTAATTAGAATAAGCCGATTAATAGAGTCAGAATGTAATATATAGGTTACCAGGGAAGGGGTTGGGGATAGCGAATGGCAATTTCAGGCTTAAAATGTACAGTTTCCTATTTGGAATGATGGACATGTTTTGGTAATGAATAGTGGTGATGTTTGCACAACACTGTGAATTTTATTAACAGCTCAGAAATATAGATTTCAATGTGACTAAAAGGGAGAAATGTTAGACTGTATATATGATAAAAGAATAAAAAATTTAAGAAAATCCATGGATTTAGAAATAATGAACTCTAAGTTAAACCATGAGCTATAATTAATAGTATAATTACAAAAATGTGTAATCATCAAGTGTAATAAATGTTCGACACCAATGCAAGGTATAGGTAGGGGGTTGGATTATGGGAATCCTGTATTTTGCACATGATTTTTCTAAAATCCCCCAAATTCTCTAATGAAGGAAAACAAAAGAAAACAAAGAATTCCCAAACAGAAAAGACCAGGATCAGATGGCTTCACAAGTGAATTCTACCAAATTTTTCAAGAAGAATTAATACCAATCCTGATCAAACTCTTCCAAAAACTTGAAGAGTAGGGAACATCACCTAAGTCTTTCTATGAGGACAACATCACCCTAATACCAAAGACAGGGAAGAGGATGTGGCTTAAGTGACTGGGCTCCTGTCTACCATATAGGAGGTCCAAGATTCAATTCCCAGGGCCTTCTGGTGAAGGCATGGTGGCCCACATGGCAAGCCGGCCTGCGTGGAGTGCTGGCCCGAGCAGGAGTGCTGGCCCACATGGAGTGCTGGCCTGAGTGGAGAGCTGGTACAGCAAGATGATGCAACAAAAAGAGACACAGAGGAGAAACAATAAGAGACACAGCAGACCAGGGAGCTGAGGTGGTACAAGAGATTGAGCCCCTCTCTCCCACTCTGGAAGGTCCCATGATTGGTTCCCAGTGCTGCCTAAAGAGAAGACAAGCAGACACAGAAGAAAACACAGCAAATGTACACAAAGAATAGACAGTGAGCACAAAAAAAATGGATGGGGGTAGAAATAAATAAATAAATAAATCTTTTTTAAAAAGACAAAGATACTTCAAGAAAAGAAAATTGAAGATAAATTTCTTTTACAAACATAGATGCAAAAGTCATTTACGAAATACTAGCAAACCAAATCCAACAGCAAAGTAATATAATTATACACCATGATCAAGTGGGATCATCCCAATTATATAAGGGTGGCTCAACAGAAGAAAATCAATTAACATAATACACCATATTAACAAAACAAAGGGAAGCGGCTGTGGATCAATTGTTTGGGCTCCCGTTTATCATATGGGAGTCCCCGGGTTCAGTTCCCGGGGCTTCCTGGTGAAGGCAAGCCGGCCCGCACAGCACAGTGAGCTGACAGCCCGTGTGGCGCAGTGATGCAACAAAGGGAGACAAGCAGCCACAGAAAAACACAAAGCAAATGGACGCAGCGAGCACAAGCAGCAAGTGGGGGATAAATAAATAATAATAAAAAAAAAAAAAGGAAAAAAAAAACCATGATCATCTCAATTTATGTGGGAAAGGCATGTGACAAAATACAGCATCATTTCTTCATAAAATCACTTAGAAAAAGAAGAATAAAAGTAAACTTCCTCAACAAGACAAAGTACATATATGAAAAGCCCAATGCAAACATCATAATTACTGGTGAAAGATTGAAAACTTTCCCTCTAAGATCTGGAATGAAACAAGGATGCCCACTGTCACCAATGTTATTCAACAATGTACTGGATGTTCTAGCCAGAGCAAGTAGCCTGGAAAAAGAAATAAAAGGCATCCGAATTGGAAAAGAAGAAGTAAAATTTTCAGTATTTGCAAATGACATGATCCTACATATAGAAAGTCCAGTAAACTCTACAACGAAGCTACTAGAGCTAATAAACAAATTCAGCAAGGTGATGTCCTATGAGATAAACGTGGATAAATCAGTAGCATTTATATACAATATTAATGAGCAATTTGAAAAGGAAATGAAGAAAAATATCCATTTCCAAATACAACTAAATAATCAAATATCTCAAAATAAATTTAACTAAGGATGTAAAAGACTTATGCATGGGAAAATTAAAATCTGTGCAAAAAGTAATCAAAGACCTAATAAATGCAAGGACAATCCATGCATTGGCTAAATATTGTTAAGATATCAATTCTACCAAAAATGAATTACAGATTCTATGCAATCCCAATAAAAATTGCAATAAGAAACTTTGCAGAAATGGAAAAGGCAATCATCAAATTTATTTGGAAGGCTATGGTGTCCTGAAAAGCCAAAACATTATGAAAAACAAAGTTGGAGGATAGACATTTATTGAATTTAACACTTATTACAAAGCTACAGTGGTCAAAACAAAATGGTCCTGGCACAATAATAGATATACAGACCAATGGAATCGAATTGAGAGTTCAGAAATAGATTCTCACATCTATGGCTTATTGATTTTTTAAAATATATTTTAAAATTTTTCTAAAAGATACTTAGATTACATATAATATTACATAAAATATATAAATATATAAAGGATTCCCATATGCCCCACTCCCCACACCTCCCACTTTCCCCTACATTAACATCTTTCGTTAGTGTGGTACCTTCATTGCAACTGATGAATAAATTTTGGAGCATTGCCACTAAGGATGGATTGTAGTTTACGTTGTAGTTTACACTCTCTCCCACTCAGCTCTGTAGGTTATGGAAGGATATATAATAGCCTGTATCTGTCATTGCAATGTCATTCAGGACAATTCCAAGTCCTGAAAGTGCCCCCATATTACACCTCATTTTCCCTCTCTCTGCCTTCAGCACCTCCAGTAGCCACTGTCTCCACATCAATGACATAATTTCTTCCATTGCTAGAATCACAATAAGTCTTTAATAGAATACAAGTAAGTCCTCTCTAGTCCATATTATATTCTCCAATCCTGAGGATTCTGGGATAGCGATGCCCACTCCACCTCTAACTGAGAGGGGATTTCGATCCCATCTGGCTGATGGATGGACTCTCTTGTTTGCAGTTGTCGGCTCTCTTGGTTCCTTGGTATGGTGGTTGTCCATCCTTACCTCCTTGTTAGCTGTCCTGGGTGAGTCCAATGAACTGGAGAGTAGGTGTTGCAACTCCGCTGAGGCTCAGGGCCCAGTTGGCACATGGACAGCCCAAAGATTCAAGTCTCTTGGGTGTACACCTACCAACTCCAGTACCAACTATAGGTTCAAATAGAAGGGACAGAAGAGGCATGTGTAGAGAAGTCACAACTGAGTCCAACTCTGTAACAGTCGGGAGCACAAACTCCAAACTAGGGGCCACTGGCAAGGCACCAAACTCTGGAGCTATCTGCCATGACCGTAGGACCTGGGTGTCTCCAGAGCCCTCAGGAGCACCACTATTTGGGGTAGTATCCACTTTGGCAGTCTATGCAATCCTGCTGAGATGTGCATAAGCGTTACCTCTAGAATGACCTCCCGACTGACTTTGAAGTCTCTTAGCCATATAAACACATTTGTCTTTACCTTTTCTCCTTTTTATTCAAGGTCTTTTTCCAGTTGTATTGCTAGTTGGTGCTTGGTAGTAATCCCTTGGTGCCAGGGAGGCTCATCCCCACGAGTCATGTCCCATGCTGGGGGGAAGGTAATGCATTTATATGCTGAGTTTGGCTTACAGAGTGGCTTACTGATTTTTGACAAGGCTGCCAAGTCCACTCAATGGGGAAAGAATAGTCTCTTCAATAAATGATGCTGGGAGAACTGGATATCCATATGCAAAAGAATGACAGAGGATCCCTATCTTATATCATATACACAAATTAACTGAAAATCTATAGAGACCTAGAAGAATGAGGAACAAAAAACTTCTAAAAAAAAACCATAAGATCTTCAACATCTTGTGTTGGGCAATGGTTTCTTAGACTTTACACCCAAAGCACAAGCAACAAAAGAAAAATAAACGAGACCTCATCAACATAAAAAAAACTTTGGTGCCTAAAATGACTGCCATGAAAGCAAAAAGTCAACTTACTCCATAGGAGAAAATATTTGGAAACCATATATCCAATTGCAGTGACAGATGCAGGCCATTACATATCTTGCCATGGCCTGTAGAAATGTGCAGGAGAGAGTGTAAACTACAATATGGACTGTGGTCCATGCTTGGTGGCAATGCTCCAAGATGTTTTCATTGGTTGTGGCGGATGTGCCACACTACTGAAGATGTTGTTGGTGTGGGGGGGGTGTGTGGGAGGTGTGGGAAGTGGGGTGTATGGGAATCCCATGTATTATTATGTAGCATTTATGTAATCTACACATCATTTTAAAAATTAAAAAAAATTAAACAAAAAAGAATCCTTAAACTCAACAAAACAATGAAAAACAACCCAATTAAAAAATGGACAAAAATTTGAATAGACATGTCTCCAAAGAGGATATACAAATCACTAGAAAGCACATGAAAAGATGCTCACTATCAATAGCTATTAGGCATATGCAACTCAAAACCAAAATGTGACATGATTTTACACCCACTAGAGTGGCTGTTATTAAAAAGACAGAAAATAAAAAGTATTGGAGAGGATGTGGAGAAATAGGAACACTCATTCATTGCTGGTGGCAAAGGAAAATGGCCTCATAGCAGCAGTTGGACCTTGCAACATGGAGAATGCATTCACTCTGAAAATTCTGTGATGACTGGTCGCTGTGGTTATCTCATAATGCACATATGGCTCATTGTTCTAACTCATTCTGTGCCCAGAGAGATTTGAAGTTGGCAGCAGGTGGAAAAGCTCTCACCTTCATTCCTACAGTTCATATAGATGGGAAATCTCAATTGCTGCTCCAAAGGTATGATCACATTGACCTACTTAATTAATGCAACCCCCCCAAAAACTGGCCAGTTATTTTTTCTCAGAATAGTCTCCTCTTTTTTTTAGTTTCTTCTCTCTAATTTGCCCTACAGAGTTTTAGATGTGTTTTATACTTTTCTCTTACTCCTTAATTTATATTTTATTTCCTTCTATCAAGCTGGTTGCCTTAAAATGAATCTCCTTTTAGAGAAATTTTGTATTTCATGACCATATATATATAAATAAATTTAATATATATATAATATATATTAAGTTTATTGAAGTATATCACTCATACATAAACATACATAAACCATAAATGTACAGTAGTAATAGTTGTGAACTTACAAAACAAACATACATAACATCATACAGGAATCTCATATCTCACCCTACTATTAATACCTCGCATTTTTGTGAAACATAGAACATCCTCAAAATATTACTACTAACAAAAATATTCTTCCCCTAACACACCCTATTATTTTTTATATCATTTTTACATGAACATACATAAACAATAAGTGTATAGCAAAAGTTGTGAACTTACAAAGCAAATATGCATAACATCATACAGAGGTCCCATACATCAACCCACCACCAACACATTGCATAGTGAGACATTTGTTACAAATTATGAAAGAATATGGTCAAAATCTTACAACTACTATAGTCCTTATCTTACATTTGGTGTATTTCCCCCAACCCACCCTATTACTATTTTTAAAATATATTTTTATGACAGAAGTTGTAAACTTATGAAACAATCATGCACATGTGCAGAATTCCCACACAACACCCCACTATCAACACACCACACTGTGGTAGAACATTTGTTACAGATTATGAGATAATGTCTTCAGATTATTACCAGGTCCATTGCATCCATTTGGCACATTTTTTCGATAATCCCCCATTATCAACACAGTACATCTTTGGCATAGATGCATGAATATTAGATTATTACTGTCAACCACAGTCCATAGGTCACTCCAGTTGTATTTTTCCCAAGCTTCTCCATATTCCTACCACCCCGCAAAAGTGATGTACATCTGCTCTAGCTCACAAAGGACACTCTTGCATCTGTACCATCAACCACAATTCCCGTCCACCTCTGGATTTACTGTGCTGTTCAATCCCTAGATTATTCTCTAGCTTTCTGTCAACTGGTATTTACATCCCTAGATTACTGTTTTCAGCCACAGTCACATTTATAAACCAGCTGTTACTCACTATAATGTTTTACCATCAACTCTGTACATTTCCACACTTCACAGTAAAGTTAATTAAAACTTCTACATACATTAAACATCAGTAGTCCACCTCAGTCCTCTTATCTTTTTTAAGAATCCACCATCTACCACCAGGTCTTGAAGATATTTTTCTACATTTTCTTCTAGAAGCTTTATGGTTCTTGCTTTTATATTTAGTTTTTTTATCCTTTTTGAGTTTCCTTTTTTTTTGGCTATGGATATCCAGTTTTCTCAGCACCATTTGTTGAATGGACTGTTCTGCCCAAGCTGGGTGGGTTTGACAAGCTAGTCAAAAATCACTTAACCATAGATGTTTCTGAACCATCAGTTCAGTTCCATTGGTCTATGTGTTTGTCTTTATGCCAGTACCATGCTGTTTTTGTGATTGTAGATAGGTAAAATGACTTAAAGTCCAGAAATGAGAGTCCTTCAACTTTGCTTTTCCTGTTTAAGATGTTTCTGGCTATTCAGGACCCTTACCCTTCCAAATAAGTTTGATAATCATGTTTTCCATTTATTTTAAAAGTGCTGGTGAAATTTTTTATCAGGATTGCACTGAATCTGTATTTCAATTTGAGTAGAATTGACATCTTAATGATATTTACTCTTCCAATCTGTGAGCATGGAATGTTCTTCGAATTGTTTAGGTCTTTTTTTATTTCTTTTAACAATGAGTTGTAATTCTCTGAATACAAGTGCTTTTACATCATTGGTTAAGTTTATTCCTGACTATTTGGGTTTTATATGTCATATTTTATTCTCACCCCTCTTTTGACACATTCAGTTACTTTTATTGATATAATCTTCACTTCTAGGTTCTCTTCCAGGCCTCTCTCTCCTGTCTTTTTTTTTTTCAGGCTGTAGCACAGCCTTTACTATTTCCTGCAAAGCCAGTCTCTTGGTTACAAACTCTCTGTTTCTGTTTATCTGTGAATATTCTAAACTCACCCTCATTTTTGAAAGACAATCTTGCCGGATATAAGATTATTGGCTGGAAGTTATTCTCTTGCAGTATCTTAAATATATCATACCATTGTCTTCTTGCCTCCATGGTTTCTGGTGAGAAATCAGCACTTAACCTTATTGGGTATCCCTTATATGTTATGCATTACTTTTCTCTTGCTGCTCCCAGAATTCTCTCTTTGTCTTTGGCATTTGACATTCTGATTAGTATGTGTCTCAGAGTTGGCCTATTCGGATTTATTTGGATGGGAGTACATTGTTCTCCTTGGATATGGATATCTATGTCCTTCAATAGGGTTGGGAAATTTTCTACCATTATTTCTTCAAATATTCCTTCTGCTCCTTTCCTTATCTTCTCCTTCTGGGACACCCATGACACATATATATGTTTGCATGTCATTTGCTGTCATTTAGTTCCCTGAGACCCTGTTCAATTTTTCCATTCTTTTCTTCATCTGTTCTTTTGTATGCTTGCTTTCAGAGGCCATTTCTTCAAGCTCACCAATCCTTTCTTTTGCCTCCTCAAATCTTCTATTATATGATTCCAGTGTATTTTAAATTTCATTTATTTCACCTTTCATTCCCATAAGATCTGCTATTTTTCTATGGATGATTTCAAATTCTTCTTTGGGCTCATCCAATGTCTTCTTAATATCCTTAATCTCTCTAGCCATCTCATTGAATTTATTAAGATTTGTTTGAACATCTATGATTAGTTGTCTCAACTCCTTTACGTCATCTGGAGGCTTATCTTGTTCCTTTAACTGGGCCATATCTTCCTGTTTCTTGGTGTGGATTGTAATTTTTTGCTGGTGTCTTGGCATCTTCCTTACTAGAGTATTCATTCTGGGTGCAGTTTCTCTCTTTAGTTTAGGGTTTTCTTGCCCTTTCTTTCTTGCTGGTTGTGCAGTAGGAGCCAAGGAGCTGTAAGCTGTGGAGGCTCAAGCTGCCCTCACTTCCCCAGGGACCGATGAAGCATCTCCCAACTTTCTCCTTTGCCAGGGGTTGGGACAGAGCCACAGCTGTGTGTCATAATCCAAGTCATGCAGGCCTAAACTATAGTTGCCCAGAGAGACTGATGAAGCTTCATGCCCCTTTCTCCCTTGCCTGGGCAGGGATGGAGCAGCAACCCATATTGTGTGGGTCCAGAATGACCACAGTTGTCCCGGTAGACTTCTGACTCCTCAGTCTCTGCCAGCTGTATGTACCTGCAGTTACCGGGAGAGGCTGGTGAAGGGTCCACCAGCTTCCTCCCTGCTAGAGGTGGGGCTGAAACCTAGGCTAGGGCTGTAGGCCGATCTAGGTGAAAGAAGCCTGTCCCTACCAGCACTGTGATTTTCAGTCAGCCTGGCTTCCCCTCATGCCAGGGGTCGGAGTCAAAATGGAGGCTACTAGCATTTTTCTGACATGGTGTTCAAACTTTAGCTGTTCTTACTGTTATACTTTAGCCCACCGAATTTACTAATTAGTAGCTAAAGTTGGTACCCAACTCTCTCTTCCTCCCCATTTTCTGGCAAGCGGAGCTTCCAATTCCAGCCACGGAATAGCTCCTGAGGCGGCTTGTGCTGGCAGTGGAGGATCCTCCGGGGTGTGGTGTGCTCTACTTACGAATCTTCTCTGCAGATGGGCAGTCTCCTCCTTCCATTCCTTCCAGGATGTTGCAGGATGCTCTTCTGGTGTCCTGGAGCACACAAACAGGTGCTTTAGATAGCTCTGGATGATTACTAACTGCCCTGTGGCAAGAGCTGACCCTAGAAGCTCCTTACTCTGTTGCCATCTTGCTGGTTGTCTGGACTATGTCTATTTTGATATTTTTTTACTTAGCAAGGATTTAGTCAGTCATTTATTTCAGATTTTGTAGCAAATGTGGAATTGTAGAGAGTGGAAGGGAGACATTTCACACAATGAGGTGTACTAAAGTTTGTTTTTAAGATGCTTTCGACTTCTATTCATCCTGAAATGTGTATATAACTCAGTATATGTGGGATCTGTTGCTTGCATTCATATAACTAGTAGTCCAAAACTTGCTATAAGAACTTGAGTTTCTAAATGTCAGTCTATGACCCAATAGGCACATTTCCTTTTATCCTTAGGGGTTATCCAAAATTTCCATTTTACATAGTTATCTATTGATGCTTTCACCTATCCATAATGGTTAGTATGGGGAAAATAGAGTACTTTTTTCTCCACTACCCAATGAGAATGAGTAGCTTGTCTTTCAACACACAGTGAACTAAAGAAAATTAGTTCAATGAACTCATAGAGATTGATAGATAACCAAGTACTTAGACAGTTTCCACACTGAGAAAACAGATAATATATACAAATAAGACAGAAATAAAATTTATGTAGTGGAAGGCCCAGCAGCAGCTCAGTTTTTGTGTGATAACCAACATCCATAAACAGAAGCACCTTGTATGAGTCAAGCAATGTTACCTGAGTAATTCATTAGAGGCATCTCTATGTCTTCCCAATTGCCCCAGTTGATCTATTGTAGGAACTTCCTAATTCCAGGGCAGATGAGGAGAAGCCATCTAACGCCAAGGTAAGGATTCCTTTCTTTGTTTGAAACAGATGTGTTGCTTTCTAGGTTTTTTTCTTTTTTAATCAAGTTCAGATTTGAAAACTGATCATGTAGATAGTATGATTTAGGTACTATCTAATTGGGGGTAGCAGGCATGGGTAGACTCTTACCACCAGATACCTGGTGCCAGACAGCCTTCAATTTTGGTGGCCTCAGGAAGGAGACTCAAAGGTAGAACCCTTTTTCCTCAGTGTCAAATTCTTCTCTTTGGATTAATAATTTTGCAATTGCCTACCAAAAGGAAAAATAGATCCATCAAGAAGAAAGAACAGTTATAAACATTTATGCACCTAATCAGGGCACCTCAAAATACATGAGGCAAACATTGGAAAAACTAAGTGGAAAAATAGATGCCTCTACAATTATAGTCGGGGACTTTAATACACCATTATCACCATTAGACAGAATCTCTCGACAGAGGATCAATGAAGAAACAGAGACATTGAATAACACGATAGAGGATCTGGACATACACAGAACATTACACCCAAATACAGCAGGATACACATTCTTCTTGAGTGCACATGGATCATTCTCCAAGATAGACCACATGCTAGGTCACAGAACGACTCTCAACAAATTCAGAAAGATTGAAATTATACAAAGTAATTTCTCTTACCACAATGGAATGAAGCTGAAAATCAGTAGAGGGCAGAGAAACTGATTAGGCACAAAAATATGGAAGTTAAAAACACTCTCTTAGGCAATCAGTGGGTCAAGGAACAAATTGCAAAAGTAATCAGTAACTACCTTGAAACAAACAAAAATGACAATACCATGTATCAAAACCTATGGGATGCAGCAAAAGCAGTGCTGAGAGGGATATTCATAGCCATAAATGCCTACATTAAAAAAGAAGAAAGACCTAAAATCAAAGATCTAACTGCACACCTGGAGGAATTAGAAAAAGAACAACATACTGACCCCAAAGCAAGTAGAAAGTAGGTAATAACAAAGATTAGAGCAGAGCTAAATGAAATTGAAAATAAGAATGTGCTAGAAAAAATAAAACCAAAAGCTGATTCTTTGAAAAGATTAATAAAATTGACACACCCTTAGCTAGACTAATAAGGAAAAAAAAAGAGAGAAGATGCAAAAACATAAAATAAGAAACAAGGTAGGGGATATCACCACTGACCCCACAGAAATAAAGAGTATCATAAGAGGATGCTTTGAAAAATTTTATGCCAACAAGGTGGATAATTTAGAGGAAATGGACAAATTCCTAGAAACACACAAGCAGGCTTACATTGACAAAAGAAGAAATTGATGAACTCAATAGACCAATCACAAGTAATGAGATAGAATTAGTAATCACAAACCTCCCAACTAAGAAGAGCCCAGGACGAGATGGCTTCACAGGTGAATTATACCAAACATTCTGGAAAGAACTAATACCAATCCTGCTTAAAGTCTTCCAAAAAATAGAAGTGGAGGGAACATTGTCTAACTCATTCTATGATGCCAACATAACCCTAATACCAAAGCCAAACAAAGATGCCACAAGAAAGGAAAATTATAGACCAATGTCTCTAATGTAACTAGATGCTAAAATCCTTAACAAAATACTTGCTAATCTTATTTAACAACACATCAAATTATACACCATGACTAAGTGGGTTTCATCCTTGGTATGCAAGTATGGTTCAACATAAGAAAATCAATGTAATACACAAAAGAGATCGAAAGAAAAAAATCACGATCATCTCTACAGACACAGAAAAAATATTTTACAAAATACAGCACCCGTTCCTGATAAAAATACTTCAAAAGATAGGAATAGAAGGAAACTTCCTCAACATAATAAAGGGTTTATATGAAAAATACACAACTATCATCAGATTCAATGGTGAAATCCTAAAAGCTTTCCCTCTAAGATCTGGAAAAAGAGAAGGATGCCCACTTTCACTGCTCTTATTTAACATTGTGTTAGATGTACTTGCTCGAGCACTTAGACAAAAAAAAGATATAAAAGGCATCCAGATTGGAAAGGACGAAGTAAAAACTTCACTATTTGCAGAAGACATGATCTTATACCTCACAAGCCCTGAGAAATCTAGAACAAAACTTCTAGAGCTTAAAAATGAGTTCAGTAAAGTGGCAGGTTATAAGACCAATGTGCAAAAATCAGTAGCATTTCAGTACACCAATAATGAACATTCTGAGGATGAAATCAAGAAAAAAATCCCATTTACAATAGCAACTAAAAGAATCAAATACCTAGGAATAAATTTAATTAAAGATAAATGACTTATATGCAGAAAACTGCACAACATTGTTAAAGGAAATCAAAGAAGACCTAAATAAATGGAAGAATATTATCTGTTCATGGAAAGGAAAACTAAATATCATTAAGATGTCTATCCTACTGAAACTGATTTACAGGTTTAAACAATCCCAATAAAAATTACCACAGCATTTTTTTACTGAATTGGAAAAGCTAACTACAAAATTTATTTGGAAGGGTAAGAGACCCCAAATAGCTGAAGACATATTGAAAAGAAAAATGTAATCAGAGGAATCACACTACCTGACTTTAAAACATTACAAAGCTACAGTGGTCAAAACTGCATAGTACTGGCACAAGGATAGATATACTGACCAATGGAACCAAATTAAGAGTTCTGATATAGATCTTCGCATATACAGTCATCTGATATTCGACAAGGCCACCAAGCCCACTCAGTTGGGAGAGAATAGCCTCTTCAACAAATGGTGCTTGGAGAACCGGATATCCATATCCAAAAGAATGAGAGAGTCACACCATCTCTTGCCTTATACAAAAATTAACTCAAGATGGAGCAAAGATCTAAATATAAGAGCCAAGACCATAAAGATCTTGGAAGATAATGTAGGGAAGCATCTACAGGATCTTGT
>JAQZBX010082877.1:0-13458 GCA_029593785.1 Cabassous unicinctus
CCTCCCTCCCTCCCTTCCTTCCTCTCTCCCCCTCCTCCCTCCTCACTCACTCCCTTACTCCCTTCCTTCCTTCCTTTTATTTTTCTTCATTTTTTTAGTTAATATAAATACAGCTGAAATAAATATTCTTGTAACATTAATTTTTGTGTTTATATCTGATTATTTCCTTAAGATACAAACTTAGAAGAGGAATTATTGGGTGAAAGTGTTTGTACAATTTTAAAGCTTTTGATACACAATGCCAAAATGCTTTCCCCGTATTGTACTGATTTATCTGCTATTTAGCAATATATGGAAGTGCCTGTTTCACTGCAAATTTGTCAGCAGTGAGTATTGCCTTTTATTTTATTTTTATCTTTGCCAGGTACATAGGAGAAAAATGGTAAAGTTAGAGTAAGCTTGTTTTACAATTTAGAGATTTACAGCAGTGAATAGAGATAAGAAATGGATGAAGAGTCTTCTATTCTGACTTTCTGCCTTCCACCTACATGCTTATTTTGGAAAGATGAGAAAGAGGTAAAGTTATAGACTTTTGGCCTCCAAAAACCATTTCCTGCCACCCCTCCACCCACGACCTCCTCTTTACCCACCCACTTTCCATGATCTTTTCCGTAAAACAGTATGTCAAAGGGTGGCCCTCAGAGGTGAGTAGGCCTGTGTTCAGGTGGCTGCACATTTCTGAACTTTGTCATTGAGTTGAATTACTATCATTTAGTGTAGGTGACTCAGCTAGGCAATCATAACACATTGTCAGGAGCAGAAAGAACTGGTGTGGGTGGCTTGTCAGGCCTTGGGCACAGGGCCCTGTCATGTTGCTGCCGCTTGCTTATTTTGATTTATTTCCAACTTCAGTATATGACTTCCAGCATTTCCAAACATGGTTTTTAATTTCCACGTGTGTGTTTGTGTGTGTGTATGTGGGAGGCTGAGGGGAGGGAAGGCTGGTGGGACAGGAGGAATGTGACAGGCACGTCATTACAGGTTGGCAGGAACAGAGAGAGAATGTGCTTGGGGGTGGAGGGAGGAATGAGCAATGAGATAAATAATTCCTCCAATTAGGTTTCAATGGTAAAGCTGAAAACTCAAACTAAACCATGAGAGAATGGTGCTGTCTTTGTTCCACCCCCAGTGAAGAATGTCAACAGCTGATTGTGTGCTTAAGCCAAAAAAAAAAAAAGTAGGATTGTGGGCTGTTGTAGAAAAATGGGCCATCCAAACCAGCATTTCCCAGTCACCGAGGGTCCATAGACTCATGGAAGGAATTTTCTTTCTCGGCAATAGCCACGATGGCTTGTGTCTTCTCTTGCTCTTCTCTTCTGTGGTCTCTGGTAGAGAATGGTGGGAGTTTGCTGCTCCATGTCATACTCTGGGCTGGGCAGCCTGGCTAGACTCTGCTGTGTGAAACGTGTCCCGGCTGACTGTCGGTCACACTGTGTCATAACGCAGGTACTGGCTGGCGAGGTCAGCTCATGTCTCTATATGCTGACTGTGGCATTTACCTCATATGGCTTCTGTGAGGATTAGGGTAACATGCTTCTTTAATACCTTTTGGAAATAAGGCCTAAGTATATATGTTCTAAAAATGAGAGAGTATTTCACAGAACACAGGTATTCTATACAATAAAAGATGGCTGAGATAAGAAAGAAAGAAAGGAAGAAAGGGAAAGGGAAGGAAGACAGGAAGGGAGGGATGGAGGGAGGGAGGGAGGAAAACCCCACATGCCATAACTGGCAGAGCAGAATGGTGAAAGGGGCTTTACTGCTGGGGTGACCGGCTGGAGGCTTCTACCGGCACTGGGCCCTAGGGCTGACGTTTTATTTCCTATTCAGGGATGACACTCAACTGAGGGCCTGTGTGAAGCTAGAAGTAACCGACCCTTCATGAAATCCAAGGCCTCGAAAGTGCTCTTTGGTCTTGGGAACTAGGCAAGCTCTGCTCACCAGTCTAAAAATTACTGAAGGAAAACTGAAATTCCAGACTGCACCAAAACTGGGTGTGGGGTCTAAATTTACATGAAAGTGGTCCAGGAACATTGAAACTCCGGGATCCTAACAAAAGCAAATAAACTATTCTGTAATGATGCTTCACAACCCAGAGGACATCCAAATCCCATAGGATGTACAACACTTGCTGCAGATGAGCTAATGATGAAAAAAATATGACAAGCCACATAAAAAAAAAACTAATCTCCAAGGGGAAGAGTGTGCTGAAACAACACACAGAAAACTTAAGTAGCTCAAGAAATAAACATTATAGAACAAGCTAAAAAAAAAAAACACCTAAAAATCAGTAATTTTGGAATAGTAAAAAACAGAAAATAGAATACAAGGAGTTAAGGAATCTTGATAAAAGAAAAGGACTTTCCCTACAAGATTTTGAATGCTTTGACACAGGGTCTTGCCTTATTTCATTCACTATGTGGCTGTAGAACCCAGGACAGAGAAAGACTCAGTGAATGTTTGATACATGAATGGTGGCCACCTCATCACTGCATTTGGAGGAGACTGGTTGAGCATATCTGGTAGGAGCCGTTGTCTATCCTTTTCTATCCTATGTATGTCAAGGTCTTACTGGTCAGTGGTCTGCAAGGAGCAGTTCTGGGGTCTTCTACTGGAGGACTGTTATCTTTCTTTGCTTTCAATGATGTGACTGTGTAGATCCACAGAATCTGGCATATGCCCATTCTGTAAGTTGCACAAAGGTGAAAGAAATAGGGTAAGGGTAAGTTTTCTAATTCAGTATGACCTTCAGTGCCAGGAAGCCCAATTTCTTTCCCAAAAGACTATGACAATGATAGTAAAAATTGTTTATCCCTTTTTTAGGGATTTTGGGTAGAGATTTTCTTTTAAAACCATTATGAAAAAAATATATTTTATATTTACCCTCATAATTACCATTTCCACCACTCTTCATTGTTTTCTGTAGATTGAAATTATCACCAGATGTCATTTCTGTTCAACCTGAAGAACCTTCTCTAACATCTGTTGTAGTACAGCTCTGTTGGCTATCCATTCTCTCAGTTCACTGTTGTTGCCTTAATCCTGAAAATGTCTGTATTTTACTTTCATTTTTGAAAGTCATTTCCTCTGGATATAGAATTCTGGATTGGCATTTGTTTTCAGCATGTAAAAGATATGATTCAATTGTATTCTTCCATTTTTCTGATATGAAGCGAGCTGCCATTCGTTTTGATGTTCCCCAATGTGTAACTTGTGTTATATTTTTGTCTGCTTTTAATATTTCTCTTTGCCATTTTAATTACAACAACAACACAGACTATGACAAAGAACCCATGCCCTTAGGCACACAGAGCTCCCAGCTGTCCACACACAACTCTCCTTGCATCTAATCCTGTGGGCCCCTACTTGGTGAAGGGTAGAGACCCTGGACTTACGGTAGGGGATGTCCCAAGCATCCCTAGCCTAGTCTGTGTGTGAGTCAACTTCTCTGAGCATCAGATGATATCATTTGTTGAATGGAGTAGATAATATACAACCCATTGACCTCTCAGGACTGTTATGAAGCTTAAATCCCTGAGTTAAAGTGCAGGATAATACAAGGGGGGCTTTTATGGATGGAATTGTGTCCCCCAATCAAGATCTGTTGAAGTCCTAACTCCCGGTCTTGTGAAAGTGCCCCTATTTGGAAATAGGTTTTTAAAGATGTGACTAGTTAAGAGGAGGCTAAACTGGATTAGGGTGGACCCTAAATCCAATATGACTGGTGATCTTACTAGGAGAGGAAAAGGGACAGAGATGCACAGAGGGGAGAATGCCATGCGGACATGGAGGCAGAGTGAGGCTTCTACAAACCAAGGACCGCCAAGGGTTGCTGGCTGCCACCAGAAGCTAGGAGGAGGCAAGGAAGGATTCTCCCCTGTAGGGTTCAGAGGAAGCATGGCCCTGCCAGCACCGTGGTTTCAGACCTCTGGCCTCCAGAACTGTGAGACAATTTATTTATTTTTATTTTTATTTTCTAGGAGGTACTGGGGATTGAACCCAGGACCTCATATATGGGAAGCAGATGCTCAACCACTGAACTACATCTGCTCCCCAGTGAGGGTTGTTTTTTTCCATCTGTTTGTTTTTAGGAGGTACCAGGAATTGAACCCAGGACCTTGTACATGGGAATCAGGTGCTCAACCACTTGAGCCGCTCCCCGAGACAATTTATTTTAAGCCACCAAGAATGTGGTACTTTGTTATGGTGGCCCTAGGAAACTTAGAGACAGACAGAAAGAAGTGCTTCTCTCTGTAGCATATAGTATGAGACAGTGTAAGATTGGAGGTGAGGGGGCATTTTCAGTCATAGGCATGACTCGGAACTGAGATTGGAGGGAAGTTTAGAGTTAGCCAAGTAGAGGGCAGAGACATCAGCATGTGTAACGGTCTAGAGAAGAAAGTATATGGCACATTGGAAAGAAGGCTAGTGTGGTTAGGTCGTATTCTCATGTCCTCCCTGGCTGCCTCCCTAAACTCCATGCCATTGGGCTTCCTAGGTTTTGTCCTTGTAAGGCACTGATGGAGAGTCCTCCCCTACCTTGCCTGCTCCAGGCATCCTGCACCCCTCCTCACTCAGCCTCTGTCGTGCTGAGCTCTCTTCAGCCTCCCTTCATCCCTCATCTGTCACCTCCCATTCAGTTCAGATACGCTCAGTCCCAGGGCTGTGTCTCTGCCTTCCCAACACTACCTCCTCCTCGATGCCCACATACCCTCTCTTCTTTGCTCTGTTGATGATCCTCTTCCCCATTCATTGCTCTCCTTCTTACCACCTGCCATTTTATTGTAAATATGGGGTGAGCTGATATTAAACAAGCTTAATTTCACAGCCAAGCAGCACAACACATGTGACAAACATCTGTGAAAACCAGCATCTTAGGAAAGCAAAATAAGGCTCAGAAAAAGACATCCTGGTATATGAAGCAGCACATCCAGAAGGAGACAGCGATAACAATCGAACCAGGACAAGGAAAAGGTCCAGAATTAGTCAATGTATTTTCTTACACATAAAGAGTAGTGTTGGTTGTTGAGGGAGACACTAAACTGCTGGTTGTGATCCTTGCCGGAAGGATGTTATAATCTCATTTTAGAGAGATACAAGGAATGTAGAAAAAATTAAAAGAGCAAACTGCTGACATTTTAGACAGTTCATTGAGCTCCCTCTCAAGCACTTGACTCCAAGCCACAGAGGGATTATTCCCCTCAACCTTGTTATTGAACTTTGTTTAGGAAACAGAGTCGGCTGGTATACCATGGGCTGTCTGTAGAGTAGACACTTGCAGATGGCATTGTGTGTGGTGTTCAGAATGTCGGGGTGGAAGGGGGCCTAGCTTTGCTGTGACTGGAGGATCGTGCTTCTTTGGAGTTTAGTGGCTGAACTCCCTTACAATCATCTGTCGGGAGATACTTGCCGTGATAGAAAGTTTGAGCTTAAGGCCTGTGCAGCCATCTGGTTTAGCCTCCCACCTAAGGATGGAATCCTTTCCATGGTGCCATCAGGGAAACAGAACAGCTCAGCCGATAAGAAGTTGGGTTTTGGAATAACATGGATCTGGTTCAGTTCCAGGCTCTGCCACTTATCAGCTGTGTGACCCTGGGTGAGTTTCTGACATTTTCTAAGCCTGGGTTCCTTGACTAAACCCGTTCTCTTGGTTGCAAGTGACAGAAAATCTCATCGGGTTGGATTTAATCATGACAAGGGATTGAAGGGAATTTTTGGCTCATGCAATTGAAATACCCAGTGCTGGTTGTAGCCTCAGGCTTGGTTAGGCTTGGAATTTGTTTCCCTCCATTTCTCAGCTCTGCTTACCTTTGTGTTGGCTGCATTCTTAAGCAGCCTCTCTACAAGAGAAGGAAAACTGACCGCTGGTTAGCCTGAATCTCTACATACAGAAAGCTTCTTTTCCCCAGTAGTTTCGAAAAAAAAAAAAAAACCTCAGAATTTTCTCTCTTTTGTTTGGCGTAAGTCATATATTTATCCCTGAACTAATTATGTAGCCAGAGGGTGGGACACTCTGATTAGCCAGACCTCAGTCATGCCCTAATCCCTGGAATTCAGGTTGGGGAAGAGGTAGGCCACACCCAAACCACAGGGACCAAGAGTGTGGAGTGAATAGCTTCCCAAAGGAAAATGGAAGGGGAACGGTGGCCGGGCAGGCAGAAACAACCGCGATTCAGTCCCTTTTTCTCGTCTGTAAAATGGAGGTAGTCATGTCTTCCTTGGTTCGGTAGTTTCCTCCAACTCATCCTCGTCCATAATCTACACCACTGGGACCCTCCACACACGCAGATGGAGTATGTTCTGAACCTTTGTCCAGCTCTATGTGATAGAGCCTCCAGAAATTTCTTCAGGGAGATGAACTAGAGTTGTTAGAAGAGTTCCCCTTTGTGCAAAGTTTCTCCACATTTTCTTAGGTTTAGATTTATCCATTTCCCATCTTGGTTACAGTCTTAGAGTTTACAGAGTGCAATATCCTTCCCCTGCCCATGTCATTGCACTACTTTTGTGTTTTTCGTTTCAGCCCATATTTTATTTGAAAATGTCAAAATACTGCCCACACATGGCCAGAACGCAGCTGAGAAGATAGTGTCGCTTTATGAGACCTGCCAAATGGGGTTGGGTGCTTATCTGATCGTGAATCATGAAGGCTTTTAGGACAGATGGTGTAATCATATCCAAGAATAATGCCCTTTCAAGAGCAGTGCTAATTGGATCACATGGCATGAGAGTTTCACATCTGTCACATGAGCAGTCACACATGGTAGAGACTGAGTTTCCTTAAACTTTAGTTTGTTTCCATTTCCAGGAGTGATTGGAAACTTACTTCAGTTTGTTCCTTAAACACTTGCAGGGTGCTAGCTACATATATTCATTCATTCATTCATTCACTCATTGATCTAACACATATATATTGAGTTCCTTCTATGTGCCAGACACTGTTCTACATGTTTTTGCTCCCATTAAGCTTTCCTTCTAGTTGGGGGAAGGCAAGTAATAAATAAGTAGACCAATAAAAGTCTACATTTAGATAAATACTATGATGACAACCAAGAGGGTAATTATGAGTGTGTGTGCGTAAGTGGTGATGGGGAAGCTGGTTGGGACTGGGTGGGCAGGGAGGGGCCCTCTTAGAGGGTACATTTCAGCTTATGTCTGAATTATGAGAGGGAGCCAGTCATGTGAAGATTTGGGGAGAGGCTGTCTGGAAGAGATAACAGCAAAGGCAAAAGCCCTGAGCCCGAAGTACACTTGGTTTGTTTAAAGATCAAGAAGAAGGCCAGTGTGGATATTACATAGTGAAGGATGGGCAAAGAGATCAGAATGAGGTCAGAGATACAGTCAGGGGCCATGGTCAAGAGATTGGGTTTTATTTTAATAATTCCCAATGCCAGTAAATGCTTAGTTGATGCCACTTTACATATGGCATCTTGTTTAATGCGCACCATATTGGTATGAGATTGGTACAATTACTAATCCCATTTTACAGAGCAGGTTACTGAGGCACAGTGGAGTTCAGTTTTTAATTAAGATTAATTTAATTAAGATTAATTAAGATTTTAATTGCGATCTAAATCCACGTCTTGGCTCCAGAGTTGTGCTGTCAGCCACTTGACGTAAAATGGAAACCATCAGATGGTTTACAGTATGGGGTGATATGATGCTCACATTTTTGAAAGTCCTCTCTGGCTGGGGTAAGCGATAGAGGAGTAAAAGCAGAGGAAAGGAGACCAGTTAGGAGGCTCTGCAGGAACCTAGGCAAGAGCTGGCTTGGACAAGGACGAGGAGAGAAGTGGAGAGATCTGGGCTGTGTTTTTGGTGATAAGACTTCAGATGGACGGGGTGGGTCTGAGGAGAGGCAGAGGGGACTCAAGCATGAGTTAGATTTAAGAGAAGGCAGTTTAGTCCCTGCTCCCACAAAGCTTACAGTTAAACAGTCCATACAAATGCATACTCATTTTTGGGGGCACAAATTTGGGCATGTTCTTGGCTTATTCACTCATACAATCATGGGGCTAACTCTATGCCACATGGAGAGGAAAACCTTCTCACTAAGGAGAGCTTAGGATAGAAACACACCTATTTATTTTACCTGATCCTCATTTCCAGGATTCTGGATCACCAAATTTATAGGGAAGCCACCTTTTATTTCTTCTTCCTCTAGTCCCAGGGAAAGTACATGGGGCTGCATTAGGAGGTATAGCCCTGGTTCAAGCTGACGGAAGCCAGGGGCCGGATGGCTTGATTCTCCAGCAGTCCTGAGCTACACACTGCCCCTGACCTGCCAGCCTCCTCTCCCTCCGGGCTTTTTATGTGTGCTCCTCCCTTTCTTTTTATGTGTCCTCTCTCCTCAGTTGTCTGCCCTCCTCCTCACTTTCAGAGGTCTACTCAGCTCACCTGCACTCTGTAAAGCCTTACCTGACTTCCCCCAGCAGATCAGCCCTCTGCTTCCCTGTGTTCCCACTTTACTTTGGCTGTAACTCCCTGCTAGCAATTATTTTGGCTAATTATAATAGTTTGCATTTGCATCCCTGACTTCGTCCTAGACTTTGAACTCTTCAAGAGTAGGATGGGTGACTGTGTGTTTGTGCGTGTTTGTGTGTGTGCGTGTGTGTGTCTTTCATCTTGATATCCCCAGTGTTGAGGAGACAGGAGCAAGGACTTTGAAAGGAGGCTTTAGCGTTTGAACAAAGAAGCCAAGGAAGATCAATAAAGAATGGAGGGAGAAGGAGCCATAGAGATAAAAGTGACACTTCGTCCTCTATAATTGATGCTTGGATGGCTTCACTGTGGCCTTTGACTCCCCTGGGTAGGCACAATGTGTGGGAAACCAGAATAAAGACATTAGCTCTAATGAATTTGGCTCTTCCTCAAGGGAAAACTCCCTTGGCCTGGCACCTGGGCAAGTTATGGGGGTTCCTTTTTTCCATAATAGCTCAGGGTGAACGAGCTTTTTCAGTTGAAATGTTCAAGCACTTTGCCACCTTTAGTTTTCTTCCCCTGGGCAACTTTATCTTCACACAATAATTACCTTATTTAGATTCCTCCAAAATGTCATTGGGTTTGATAGCTGCTCGAGTTGAATTTGCACTTCCTTATGTCAGTATCAGAGCTCTTTCACCTGGGCAAATGGGAGGCGAACCCTCTTTCATTATACAGGGTGGGAAGAACTGAGAAAAATGGAGAGAAAATAGGTCAGCTTTGGGAAAGGAAATCTATGGTTACTTTGAAAAAAGCAAGAATTAAAAAAAAAAGAGAAAAACAAGAGATCCATCAAATGTTATTAAATATACAATAAAATTTTGTTTTTTCCCCAATGTATTCCTTGTTTTAGCTTTCTTTTGTTCATTCATTCATCATTTTCTTACTAGACTTCCAAAGTGCATAGCCCACATGTTGTAGAAAAAAAAGACCACAAACTCAAAATTTGAAAACAAAACTTTGTCATTTTGAAGAACTGCACTGCTGGAAAGGAAGGGGAGGGCGCCCACCAGCCAGTTCCTTCACACATTGAAAGGTCAAGATTTGCCTTGTAATCCCCCTGGCAAGAGGAGCCTCCTGAGGTCAGGCAGGGAAGAGGGCACCTGTTGGCGCTCCCCAAGATAGGAGGAGGAGGAGCTGAGGGGCATGGATGCGCCAACTTCCAAAAGCCTCTTTGAAAGGAGTGCTGATAACCTGTTGTGGTAGGTTGAATTTGTACCCCAGTTTAGACACATTCTTAATCTTAATCACCCTGTGGGTGTGAACCCACTGTAAATAGGACCTTTCAAAGATGTGATTTTTACCTAAGGTGTGGCCCGACAGAATGAAGGTGGGCCTAAACCCACATTACTGGAAGCCATCTAGAGAAAGCCATGGGGAGGAATTGGGAGGCACTGGAGGTCAGAAGCTGGAAGTCAGAAAGAACCCAGAAGAGAAGGGAGAGGACATCACCTTGTGACTGGAGAGCCAAGGAATCCAAGGATTGCCAGCCAGCCAGAATGCTACCGATCCTCGGGGGAAGCCAGCCCTCCAGCTTCCGGAAATATGAGATTTAAAGTCCTGTTATTTAAGCTGACCTGTTGTGTGGTATTTGTCATAGCAGCCTGAAAAACAGAGATACATGCATTTGAACAAGGTTATTACTATATTTGTTTAGCAAAATATTTAGGATCGCAACAGATTAACTGTATTTATGCAGGGGAGCAAAATGAAGCAACTCTAGAAAGGAGTTCCATTGTTTGTCCAGGGAAATAAAACTTTATCACATTTAGGATCGATTTGTTGGGTGAGTTTTTTTTTCTCTCCAATTTTTAGAACAGGTGACCTGAAGGTCTGAAGGTACAGAGGGGCTGATTTGCTGGTCACATGCTCTAAGCACTGTGGAAGAATCAAAGAAGGCTTAAGTGTGCTCTCTGTCCAGTAAGTGTTCCTTGTCTGGTGGGCGTGACATAGGAGCAAATTGATAAATTGCACGATGGGGTGGGAAGGTGTGATGGTAGTGAAATAAAGCATCTATCCTGTGGTGGGTGTGCGGAGCGGGGAATGATTTGCTTTGGCCGGGGGTTGTCAGGTGATTGCATAGAAGAGATGACATCTGAGCTGTACTTTAATGCGTGAGTAGGTATTTTTGAGGCATGATGGGAAGCATTACTGAAAGGGAAAGGGCCATGCAGCAGAAGCATTAGCAGGTGGAAGGGCAGAGCTTCATGCCTGGGGCTGGCATGTTGGGGACCCATGAGAAGTTCAGGGATGCCAGAGTGCAGGGGCCTTGTGGGGAGCTGTGGAAAGTGGCTTGGGGAGGTAGGTGGGGAGAACTTTGGAGGCAGAGCAGGACATATGGATTTATTCCTGCAGTCATACTAGCTAAATGGAAAAGCTGTTTTGGCTGCCCCTGTGTGATGGTTTGAAGCTACATGGACCCCAGAAAAACCATGTTCTTAAAGCTAATCCATTCCTGTGGGTATAACCCTATTGTAAGTGGGATTTTTTTTTTTTTTTTAGGTACCGGGGGCCAGGGATTGAATGCAGGACCTCATGTGTGGGAAGCCATCTCTCAACCAATGAGCCATGTTGACTTCCCTGAGTTGGTTGTTTTGTTTGTTTTGCTTGTTGTCTGATTTTGTTTTTTTTCTAGAAGGCACCGGGAACCAAACCCGGGACCTCCCATGTGGGAAGCAGGAGCTCAACTGCTTGAGCCACATCTGCTCCCCATAGGTGGGACCTTTTGATTAGGTTACTTCAGTTAGGACATGGCCCAGGGTGTGTTTTACTCCTCTTACTGAAGTCCTTTATAAATGGGATAAATACGGAGAGAGGGAGAGAAGGAGAAAGCCATGGAAATCAGAAGCGGAAAGCAAAAAAACCTGGAAGAGAAGGGAGAGAACTGCAGATGCTGCCTTGTGCCTTGCCATGGGGTAGAAGAGTCCAGGGTCACTGGCAGCCAGTCTTCGGGGAGAAAGCATCACCTGATGATGCCTTGATTTGGACATTTTTCTCAGATTTGAAACTTTAAGCTTGTAAACTAATAAATGCCCATGGCTAAAAGCCAACTCATTTCTGGTATATTGCTCTGGCAGCTTTAGCAAATGAAAACACCCCACCTTCCTGCCTAAATAACTGTGAGGTTTACTGTCAAAAGCTGTAGCCTTCTCAGCATAAAGGGCCCAGAGAAGGAGCGTGAACAAGGAAGATGGAGAGAATAAAGTTGAATGTGGTGGTTGAGCATCCAGCAGGCCACATAGAGCGTTTTCAAAAGCATTCTATAAAGAACTTTATGCTCCATTGAAACCGCTCCTCAAACCAGGTGACGGACCCATGTTGTTCCAGAAATATACTTAGTAATTATTTTTAGTTTTTATTAGAGAAGCTGTGAGCTTACAAAACAGTCATGCATAGTGTGCAGAATTCCCATACATCTCCCCTCCACCAACACCTTACATTGTTGTGGAACATTTGTAACAGATTACGAAAAAACATCATCAGACTGTTACCACTAACTATGGTCCGTAGGGTACATTTGGCATATTTTTTCCGTACACCCCCATTAGTAACACCATGTATTAGTTTTGTACATTTGTTATCGTTCATAAGAGAACGCTCTCATGTTTGTACTGTTAACCACAGTCCACCTTCCACCACATGGCTCACTGTGTTATATAGTCCCATGCCTTGTTCATTCTGTCCAAAGTGTACACTCAGTGACAGTGTTTTATCACAGAGTTGTGCAGTCATCGCTTCAGTGAATTTTTGAGCATTTTCCTTAGTCCAAAAGAAAAAATCCCTCACCCCCTATTATTGATATAGTACCTTCTTTGACATTGATGTAAGAATATTACAATATTGCTGTTATCTATAGTCCATAAGTTACATTAATTATATTTTTCCCCATGTATCACCATATTCTTACCACTTTGTGATACTCAGTGGCTTTTATGTCTGTTGTTGAGGTGTTGTCTGAGATTAACTAATGATACCATCCAGTTGTTTCTAGATTTCTTGAAGAGAAAGACAAAGTGGGTATTTCCTCAGTGATTCCAAGGATCCTGAAAGGTAGAATAATTAGAATAATTAGCTAGAAAACACTGTATTGTTACCCCTTCACTGTGTTGTTGACTGTCCTGTGGGTCTAGTCTTTCTAACATGGTGGGAAATACAAAGGGTAAGTTATAAGACAAGGTAGACAAGGGAGAGCACTGGAGACGTCTAGCCTGTCAGAGCAACAGGGTATGTGTCTCTTGAAGCCTAGGATACTTCCAGGAAGAAACAGAGAGGAATTCAAAAGTGGACCCCAAAG
The DNA here is from genome assembly GCA_029593785.1 of Cabassous unicinctus. NCBI lineage: Eukaryota > Metazoa > Chordata > Mammalia > Cingulata > Chlamyphoridae > Cabassous > Cabassous unicinctus. The sequence goes on from JAQZBX010082877.1 coordinate 12,773, forward strand.
CATTCCAATTCTTCAACTGTCCTACTGTGGAAATCTCATTCTGAACGGCCATAATATGCTCACAACCAGAAGGACAGAGAATGGTAGACAGAGCACAGAGGACTCAGGGAAGCCTCTTGCCTGGGGCTGAATCAGTGGCTGGGTCTGCAATATCCCAGGATCTGAGTGCGGATTCTAAGCTCACATTCCTAGCCTCCCTTGCAGCCAGGATGCAGGCATGTGACTTTCATTTGGAGGCTGCAGGGTCGAGTTCCTGGCTCAGATGTGACTTTGGGGCTTCGGGCAGTGAGGGTGGGGACATGAGAAGGTCAAGTTCTTGGTATTTTGTCAAATTCTGTGTGCAGTAGCAGCAGTGGAGGCTGTTTTCTCATCAGGCCAGGGCTGCGACTTATATTTTAAGTTTTGCTTTTGTACACTTAGCTTCTAGTCTGTTTCTGTATCCCCCTGTGAGCCAATCAATATTCTTTTAAAAATCCTTTTTCTCCTTAACCTAGCCGAGGCAAACTGTTGTTTGCAATTACAAATCAAAATTGACATTTTTAAAAATGCCATGCTTAAAACATTTTGTGCTAAAACATAAATAATAAAAACATGTAGAAAAAATGAAGAAAGGAAAGAAGGAAAAGAAAGACTGACCAGTGGGTTGGGAATCTGGTGGCTCTGGTTTCAGAACTGGGGGGGGGGGG